>CAUYON010190435.1:0-21125 GCA_963573935.1 Arctocebus calabarensis
ATCAAGGAAATGCCATGAAGGATATCTGTAACAGTATGATCAAAATATTTCTGAATGTATATGAATCGTGCCCTGTGATTGCACCAATGTACATAATTATGATTCAATAAAATTATTAAAAAAAAAAAAAGAAAAAAAAAGTCTATACACGTATTTTAGATAATCTTATCCTGAGACAGCTGAAAAGGACCTTAGCAACAATCTGGCCCCATGCTGTTTAGTATTAACCACATGTGACTATCGAACACTTGAAATGTGGCTCGCCAAACTGAGAGGGGATATGTTGGTTTAAATATAATGTGTCATTAAGACTTATTTCATTCCTTTTTTTATTTCTTTATGACAACTACTAGAAAATTTAATGTTTTATATCTGGCTCAAACTATATTTAATCATCTGCTCTAGTTGGTTGGCAAATGGCCGGACAGTAAATATTTTGGGTTTTTAGGTCTTAAGGTCTCTATCTTGACTATGTAGCTCTGTTATTGTAGTGCTTGAAGACTGTATAAAAATAAGCAACAGGCTACAGCTTGCTGTCCCTGGTCTTAGATTCCCACGTATAGAGTGTAGTTGTTAATGTATGGAGACAGTGGGCAACTCAAGGTCATGTTACACTAACACCAGAATTTACTAGATTTTCTACCTGGTCTATTTATTCTTTTTTCAACAAATACCGAAATAAAAGCTGTCCCTCTCTGGGTTAAAGTACTATTCTATGATGTTTAATGTCTAGTTGAAGATGGGATTATCATGACTATCATTATGGCATCGTCATGACTATCTCTTAAATTGGCGTTAATTACTGTGATTCCTTAAAGAGGCTTCTCCCAGGCTAAATTCATCTAGAAGAGGTTCAAATATTTCTGTTGATAGCTTCGGTGTCTGCTGCCTCTGCTCTGGTCAATGGTGGGATTCTCCATGGCCAAGGCTTACAAGGTGTTCTCAAGCACACTGTGGCCTCTCAGAAAACACCTGGTAAGGAACAGAATTCCGATACATGCTCTAGCACACATGAACCTGGAGAACATTGTGCTGAGTGAAATAAGCAAGACATAAAAAGAATATTGTATGATATTTACATGCGGTACCTTGGCATAGGCAAATTTATAGAGACAGAAAGCAGATTGGAAGTTATCAGGGGCTACAGGGAGGGGGAATACAAATTATTAATAGTTACAGAACTATTTGGGGTAATAAAAAATTTTGAAATACAAAAAAAGAAAAAGAAAATACCTGGTGATTTGGGGGCTGATGAATTTGGATCTATTTAATAAGTATAGAATGGGAAGAAAGTTTAGTTGACAAGAAATAACTAATTTGTCCTTCCTTGCCTGTGGACCTATCTTTCAGCTTTAAATCCCTTTGCTCCTTGGACCTAAGGACTGGGTCACACTCCTACGTCCCTGGGCTGGCTTTGGTCATTGCCACTGCAGATCTGACAGGCGTCAGAGCTGCCGATGGCAGGTAGCACTTTCTTGATGTTTGGGTTTTCCTCTTGGGTAGAGATTTTAGTGTAAGAACATTTCACGATTCCTAAAATCCCTCTTCTCTATCTTCCGTGTCCCAACTATGACTGACATTTTGGCCATTCCTCCAACCTGGTCTTCTGTTTGATAACTGTTTCAAGCTCCTTCTCTTGAAAAGCTTATAATCTTTTTGAGGCATATTTCTATCTGTTTAAAAAAGTATGGCTGGTATAATTTTTAAAAATATATTATGGAATATGTAAGATCTGAAAAAGATTTACCGGTTAATGTAATGAACACCTGCACATTGCTTTGTGTACTATTTCTCTGCCCTAGATAGCCTCTACCTTGAATTTGGCATTTGTCATTTTCATGCACTTCATTTTTCATATACAAATGTATGTCTCTCAGTACTATGGGCCACAGATTTTAACATTTTACAGAAATTGTGTTATAATATTTGTATTCCGCTATTGCCTTTTTTGCTGTTTGGTTTTTTATTTTTGCCAAAATTATATTTAAGAGATTTATTCACATGATCCATTGATGTGTTTATTGCTGAATAGTTTTTCATTGTATGAATGTGCCTCAATGTATTGAGAACTCCTGTTCTCTTGTTGATGAATGTTAGGTCGTTTCTAATTTTTGCTGTACAAAAAATATTGCCTTGAATAGTTTTGTACACATTTCTAAGAATCTAGTAGGGCAGATGGCCTGTAATGGATTTCCAGGATCCTAGGGCTTGTGCATATTTACTTTATTGTGTGGTGCTAAATTGCTCTCTCCTGTGATTGCATCAATTTGTCTTATCTACTCAATCTATCCCTCTGTATCTTTACCGACACTTGTCTACCTGGTGGGTATAAAAGGGTAGTGTTTCAGCTTGTGCATTTCTCTGATTTCTAGTGAGCTCGATCTTTTTTTTTTTTTTTTCATATTTTTGTTGGATTTTTTTTTATTCTGTGAATTGCCTGTTCATATCCTTTGCTCCTTTTCCTGCTGGGCCTTTCGTCCCTTTCTGTAAGTAGACTTTGAACATTCTAGAAAGTTAGCCACTGTCTTCTCTCACATGTGTCTTTTTCACTTTTAATGAAGTTTTCTGGCAGTTTTGAACTTTAATGTGGTGATAAGCTCTGGTCTCCTGTGAGGCGAGGCGGAGGCTGGGCAGGAGGGCAGGGACAGTGGGCTTAGGGGCCTGTGTTTCTGTCACTCCCCTCAGCCTTCAGCCAGGGAACCTTGATGCAAACAAAACAGCATTAGACTGGAAGGAAAGAAGACAACTTGTGTCCCCTGCTTAGTGATTTTTCCGGGCACTTAATGTACTGCTTTGAATCCCATGGTAATGTTTGTAAAAAGCCTCAATCGTCGGATAACTTAATTAAACATTACTTACGAGAGTTTAATATTCATTATTTGGCTTCAATTACTGTCCGCGTCCCTCCCTCCTTTCTCCCCACTGGAGTGCTCTCTCTCTTCTCTTCTTTCTAGGGTCTAATTAGGCTAATGGCTGCTGCTTGCAGTGACCTTATGTCTGTTGAAAACAAAAGAGTAAACAAAGGCTCTCTTTGGTTCGCCTTCCCCAGTGATCTTTGCGTGTGTCGCAGCCCCAGCTCCTGAATTCCATATTTCTTTCCTTTTTCGAATGCCTGGTCTCGCTTGTGCTGTGCAGCAGAATTAATGGTGTGTGTTTGAAAGGCTTTGGCAGCCAACTTGCAACAGAGGGCTGGGGCATTGCAGAGAGGGAGGAAAACTCGGAACCTTCCCCTGGCCACACTCAGTGGCAAGATTGCCGCCAGGCCGGCAGGGAAACTCTTTCAAAGGAGGGAGCGTGCCCATAGCAGGGCGCCTTCTTCCTTATTCTCTTTCACTGTCTTGGGGCCTTAATAGCAACTGTGGCTCTCCTCTAAGGGCGGTTCTTCGGAGGCCTCTGCGAGTTTTTCCCGTGGCCCTGCCTGCAGCCTGTGTCTGCCGCCTCTGGTTCCCACCCCACGGAGGGGTTGTGCTCAGGTGCCCAAGGCCCATGGCCAGGGGAAGGGTCTGTTCTGTGCTCTGGTTCAAAAGTCACCCCATGGACACTCAGTCAGCCCTTTCAGGTGCTCTCCAGAGGGTGGAGTGCCGCAGGATGTGAGTGTGGAAGGGACCCAGGCGTGGAGCCCGAGCCGCCCCCTGGGCACTGAACCTTCAGCTTGGGGAGCAGCAACAAGCTTGATCAAAGAGTGCTGGGGTCTCTGGTTGCCATGGAGCCCAGAGCAGGAAGAGGGAGCCAGGAAGGTTGCCTGTGAGAGGTGATGTTTGGGGTGTGCCTTCAAGGGTGAGAAGGAGGTGGAGTTACTCAGTGTGAGGGTTGCCATCAGCATATAGAAGTGACCAGGTGCTGCCTGCATGTGGGATTAGGGGGGCTGTGCTTCGCCCTCAGCAGCTGGGACACAGGGGAGGGCTCCGTGCCTGAGAAGCATGGGACCACGAGGGAAGAAGGCAGCTTGCATCCGGGTGGTGGTGGCCTCGAGTCCCCAGTTGGGGGGTTCGGTCTTTATTTACCTGGGAATATACTGAAGGTTTACACACACGCTCACGAGTGTGTTTTATGCAGTAGTGAGAAGGGTGGACCTCTGAGGAAAGGAAAAGCGACAACTTGCAGAACAGACCGGAGCCAGGCAGGGCAGCTGGCGGGTGCTCGTTCACGGTGATAGGGCCGAATGTGGGGACCTGCCCCAATAGATCTGAGGGCAGGGGCACAGAAATGAGCACACAAGTCCCACCCAGGAAGGGACGAGTGCATCAGTCCTCACCCCTAACCCTTATGTTCCCACACCACCTTAACTCCCATGCTGACTTCTTTTTCCAACTCAGCCCCCTAGCACCCGAGTGAATAACAGCCATGTTGCCCACACAGGACCTGGACTCCGCTTCCTTTCATTTACATCTAGGAATAATCTCTCCTTTTCAGTCTTGAACTTCTCACGTGGGGGAGTGGAGATGGGGAGTCTGGACTTGCAGAGTTAGCAGGACGTGGTGGCCAGTGGGGTGTGGTGGTTGCCAAAAGCTGGTCAGTGCTGATCACACTGCAAACCCGCCCAGGGAGGAGAGACTGACCGAGACCTGCCATAGGACTGGACAGAGGGGCCGGCCCCAGTGGTCCATGTTGTAGATCTCAGGAGACAGAGAAAACTCAAGCCCGGCCCAGGCCTCCATTGCTGCCTAAGAGGTCATACCTAAGGGGGCAGGGTAAGACACAGCGCCAGGCCTGCTCAGGGGTCCAGGGAGGGGAGTGAGGACCTCAGAGCCTCAGCCCAACTCAGGGTTCAAAGTCTGACTTCAGAGGTGGTGTGGAGCCCAGAATGGAGCCACTGTTTATATTGTCTCTAATTTCTGCTATGAACCAAGGGGCCTTGCCCACCTATTGTGTCTAAATGTACCAAATGGCCAAGTGCACCCTAAGGAACACAAACCATATAGTTTTGGAGCCACAGAAGAACGCTAGAGCTCACGGACAGGTGGAAGAGATCCCTCCCCCCCACATTTTTGCAGGTTGGGATCCTGAACCGAGCTGACAGGCCCCTGGAGTCACTGATTAATGCTGAGGCCATCTGGGTGGCAGAGTTGACGGTGAAAGGGAGAATGGCAGACTGGAAGAGGCCAAGGATGGAGTGAAGAGAAGTGCCTGCCCCCAGGGCCCAGTCAGTGAAGAGCAGAATAAGAACCATAATCTAGGTCTTCTCCTTCTGTGCCTGGGACTCTTCATAATATGACTGTGGTCCTGGAGAATTTTCTTGGTTCCTCTTAGGCCTGAGCCAGTGGTTGTTTTTTCTGCCTGTTGCTTTTTTGTTCTGAAGGCCAGGTCCCAGGAGGCTGGGCTAATTCTATGTTGTGTAGAGATGAGTTTGTAGGCAAGGACTCTGGAGCTAGACCGTCTGGGTTCGAATCCTATTACTGCCACCGACTAGCTCTGTAACTTTCCTTTCCTCATCTGTAAGGTGGGTAGAGTGATCACACATCCTCGGCAGTCCTGGTTAATGCCTGTTGTCTCCGTGTCTTGTTTTGGACTCTGTATCATAGAGTCTCCTAAACGATGGGGTCATAATCGCACCTGCCTCCTAAAGTTATAAAAATTAAATATGTGAAAACTCTTAGATTAGTGTCTGATAATGCATGCAAAGGCATCTGTTGTTTGTTATATGCTGAATATAGAATTTATTTTTCTAGGGCTGCCATAGCAAGTGAGGATAAACTGGGAGGCTTAAAACAGCAGGAATTTATTCTCTCACAGTTCTGGAGCCTACAAAGCTGAAATCAAGTTGTTGGCAGGGTTGCACTCTCTCCAAAGATGCTGGGGAAGAATCCTCAGCCTCTTTTAGCTTCTGCAGGCAGCCAGTGACCCTTGGCATTCCTTGGCTTGCGGCAGCATCACTCCAATCTCAGCCTCTGTTTTCATGTGTCTGTTTTCCCTTTGTGTGTTTCTCTGTCCAACTTTCCCTCTTCCTGTAAGGACACCAGTCCCTGAAATAGAGCCCTCAAATCCAGGATGACTTCATCTTAACAATGCACATTCACAGGTTCTAAGTGGGCATGAATTTTTTTGAGAGATATTATTCAACCCAGCACAGAGACATATCACATCTCTCAATTATATGTTCAACTACTTCTTACTTAGCATACACCTTGATGTAGCATAGTAAGTCACTGCTGGCTCATTGATAGACACACCTTTGTTGGTTTATTGTGGAGGGAACTCTAGGGCAAATGGGATGAAGGAAAACAAGGACACAGAACTGCAACTATTTTTCTTGATGTCTCTCCTTTAACTCAACAGAGAATCTTAGCTTCTGGGAGGTGCCAATCTCATCACTTGCTCAGCCTTTGGCTAATCTTTAAAAAAAAAAAAAAACTTCAAATTATTCTTAAAAAAATTCAACAATGCAAATCAACAACCACACACACAAAACCCAACAAAAACACCCCTCGGCACATCAAGAAGATGCTGATACCAAAAGCTGAAATAACTTTTCCATAATGCAATGAAATATATTAAATTCAATAGACATCAAAGGGACTTCGGGAGCAATTGCTGAATTTCCAAAGTAAACAGGGCTTTCAAAAGACACAAAAACAGCACTGGGATCTTGGGGGTGGGAGCACGTTTTGACGGGGCAAAGCATGGAATCCCCAGGCTCTTGATCAAAGGGTGAATTCTTTAAAACGTGGTAATAAATGAAGCCTTGAAAACTGTTTTTGATCCAAACTGCCCCAGGTACGAGTACTGACTGCAAATGACAAATCCATTTCCAAATAAGGGAGGCCAATGATTCTCTGTCCCCAGCTTTACATTTTGCAGGTTATTCAAAAGAAAGAAATAATTCCAGACAAAAGGGATCCAGATAAGCAAAATATAGCCTCCCGTGGGCTGCAAAACAGCACAAACCTTTGTGTCTGGAATAGTTTAATGACAATTCTGGCACTCTCAAATCTCAGAGACATTAGCATTTTAAAATTGAATGGTAGGGATGCGCCTCCTTTTCCTTCCCTTCCTTTCCTCTCCCCCCACGCCTCCCCTCTCCTCCCTCCTTCCCTTCCCTTATAAAATATAAAAAGCTTAAGTGACTAGTCTAATATCACAGAGATTCATTAAACGGCATTCCGTCCCTCAACTAGTTAGCTTTGTAATTCACCCCTTTCCTTTACTTATGCAGTTATATGAGGGATAAGGAGATTTTCTTGTGTGATCATAACCATCCAAGAAACCCAACACAGTAGTCCCCAAACCTGACTCACTATTAGAATGGCATTAGGGTGTTTTTAAAAACACAGATTCCTGTTAAAAGTTAGGCTGCTCTGAGCATTCACAAGCAGGTATTTGTGAGTGTGCATGCTTCCATTTCTCTTGGGTTACTACCCAGGAGAGCTGTCACTGGCCATGTGGCAGGCGCACGTTTATCTTTTTGAGAAACTGCCAAAATGTTTTCTACCAGCACTGGAAGAGCATTCCAGGAGCTTTACATCTTCACCAACACTTGGAATGGTTGGCCTTTCTAATTTTAGCCATTCCAATATGTGTGTAGTGATATCGCATTGTGGCTTTAATTGCAATTTCCCTCATGATTAATGCCATAGAGCATTTTTTTTTGGTGTGATTATTTGCTATTTGTTGATCATTTTTGGTGAAGTACCTGCTCAAATATTTTTCCAGTTTTTAAATTGTTTCTTTTCCTTAGTATTAAGATTGAGAATTGAACGTGAATGCTCATAGAAGCTTTATTTGTAATAGCCTCAAATAGAAAAAAACCCAAATGTTCACTAACTGGTGCATGGGTAAGCAAATTGTAGCATATTTTTTAGGATGGGATCTATTTATCAATAAAAGAATACATGAAGACACAGACAGCATGGGTGGATGTCAGAATAATCATGCTGAGTGACAGAAGGCAGACAAAAAGAATGCACACTGCACGATTCCATCTATAGGTCTATACTGTACCTATGAACTTCCAGAAAATACAAACTAATCTATAGTGACATAAAGTAGGTCAGTGGTGGCCTGAAGGAGTGGGGAGGGAGAGGCAGAGAAGGCTTACAAAGGATCATGAGGAAACTTTTGGGGTGATGGAGATGTTGATGTCTACATGTACATACATCTGTAGAACCTTATCCGATTGTTCACTTTGAACAAGTGTAGTTTGGGCATGCAAAAAAAAATCTAGATTCAAATTCTCCATCCACCACTTACCAGCTGTGTGCATCTGAAAACTAAACCCAAACCACATAATCTGTATCTTAGTTTTCTGCATCTGTATAAACAGGGTAATAACCACAAAAATATCCTCCCAATACTCTTGTGAGGCTTCAACTAAGTAAGCAAATGGAAGTTTCTGGCCCAGAGTGGATCTCAGTAAATGTGTATTTATTTAATTCCCATTTTCCTAAGAACTTTCAAAAGAGAAGTGGTTGGCTGTGGGAGAAAAGCCCAGGTGGGGGCCCTAGGGTACATATCTGTATGTGCATGTGGGTGTATACATGTGTGTATATGATGTGTGCATGTACATGTGCATGTGTATGTATATATGTGTATGTGTGTCCATGTGTATGTTTGTGTGTATGTGGTGCAGGCATGTGTGTGCATGTGCATGTTTGTGGACATGTGCATGTGTGTGCATGTGTATGTATGTGTGTGCATGTGTGTGAATATGTATGAGTGTGTGCAGGTGTGTGCACGTGTGTGGATGTGTACATGTGTGTGCATGTGAGTGTGCATATGTATGAGTGTATACCTGTGTGTTTATGTGGTGCATGCATGTGCATGTATGTGGTACATGCATGTGTGTGCACATTGTGGGTATATGCATGTGTGTGTGCTGCATGCATGTGTGTGTATGTGGTGTGTGCATGTTTGTACATATGTGTGTGCGCGTGCATGTGTGTATATGTGTGTGTATGTGGTGTGTGCATGTTTGTACATATGTGTGTGCATGTGTGTATATGTGTGTGTGTGTGGTGTGTGCATGTTTGTACATATGTGTGTGTGCACGTGCATGTGTGTATATGTGTGTGTATGTGGTGTGTGCTTGTGTTTGCATGTAGGTGTGTGCATATGTGTGTGCATGTTTGTACGTGTGTGCATGTGCATGTGTGTGCATGCGTGCATGTGTGTGTGCACTCACACCGGTACCCTGGTGAAGCTGAGTCTGACTAGCCACCGGTCAGCATGATGGTCTCAGAGGCTTTGGGGAGAAAGATTAGCATAACCTTCCACATTTACCTTCTTCATAAATTCCTCATCAAAAGGCCTTAAGAAACAGCCCCAACACCCATAAGGGATTGCGGAGATTAATGTTTATCTCCATTTTGCATCAGGGCTACAGGCTGGAAGCTTCTCTCCTTTCCAGCCAGCCTTTCTTGTATTGTTAACTGATTAACCGGCTCAGATCTTGCAGCCAAAACGGAAGGGAAGCAGCCAAAGTGGGCCTCTTTCTTCCTGTCCCTGCCTCTTCCTCCCCCTTTGTGAGCTCTGCGCCTTCACTCCATTGTGGGACAAGCCACAAAGGCTGTCCAGGTGCTCGCATGCGGGAGTGTGACACGCGGGCACACACACCCTCGCACACACGCTCTGCTTCCAGCCAGGGCCAGGGTGATGAATTGCGGCGTTTGAAAGTCTCCTTATCACCGTGGTGCACATGGGCTGGGACGCGTGTGCCTGTGTGAGGGTGGGAAGAAGGCAGTGGGGAGCCGGAATGAGAAAATAGAGCTCCTGGCTCCCCTGTCCCTGCCTCTTTGTCTAGATGAAATTTCAGATTCTGCTGGGTGTCTTGTCAGCAAGTCTTCTGCAAAATAAATAGAGGTAATACTAAAAAAAAAGAAAAAAAAAAGAAAAGGAAAGGAAAGAAAAAGAAAAAAGCTGATTTGTTCAGTATTTATCCTCCAGAGAAGATGTGTGCAAATGCAATGCAGTGCCTGCTCCCTCATGTTGGCGTGGCTTCTGGTCTGATGGACGCAGAGAAACATCTAAGGGAGAAGAAAGCAAGCATTTATTGAGTGCCTACTGTGTGCCAAGTCCTTTCAGGCACACAGGCAGGCCTGGATTTTGGCATCTCCTGTATGTGGCAGGTACTGAATAAATGGTGTCAGGCCTGAAGTGGGTTAAAAGTCTGGAGTAGTTCTGCGCTCCTGTAAATCACCAATGGCCTGGTGTCCAACAATGAGCCTGCACGATAGGGGTGCTGGGCAGGAAACTGCAAAGCCACATCTTGAAATTAGAGAGCATTAGACTTTCCCAGCAAATCAAAGCAATTCTTTCCTCTTTTGCCTTTTTTTTTTTTTTAAATTTACTTACTGGCTTCATTAAAGACACAGTCTGCTTACTATTAGGCTGCAGGCTACGCTAACAGAATTAAAAGAAAAAAAAAAACTGCAGGCAATTAAATAAGTTCCTTTGTCCTAGAAACAGCTCTGTGAAACAGGAGGCATCATTTCTCCAAAACCTAAAGCAGGGATTTGACAGACTCCACCATCCTCTGCCACCCACTCTTCTCGCTGTCTCCTTTTTGGGGGGACGCTGAATGCAGAACATTAGATCTTCTAGAACTTTCCATTTTGTATTGTCTCCTCAAGTCACCTCAGAGACAACTGTTTTGGAAAGGTCCAGTACGCGTACTTCTTGTCAAACCTGTTCCTATCAGACAGAGTACTTTTATGGGAAGCTTGAGAGAATTTTCGAGATAAAGGGTCTTAAATATGAACAATCACTAGCTGAGATCATTAATGCACATACAGTGTTTTACCTAGCTTTATTTCTACCCCCCGTTTAATTCTTGCAGCCCTCCTATAGCGTAGGTCGGCATATTTGCTCCATTTTACAGATCCGGAAACTGAGGTCAGCGTAGACAATTTTAAAAATGTGTGGAAGGTCAGACAGCAGCGTAAGCCAAACCCTGATCTCAGGTTTCCTGACTCCTTTCTTCCCTTCCTGGGGCAGCACATTTTCTGAGTTAGTTCAGGCTCCAGGTATAGGGTTTGAGAAGACTGTTATAAGGTTTGCATCAGAATTATTCTGGCTAATTAAAGTGTCCAGTCTTTGTAATTACACCACAGTGCTGGGGAGGAACCCACCAGATGTAAGCTCCAGAGCCTTGCAGACAGGAGGCCGGGAAGCACAGGCTCCAAGTACCCCATAGAGAGATTGCGGTGGGTACAGATTCTTGGGACTTTGGTCTGTTAAGCTCTTGGCGCCACCTAAGCAAATGCTACTTCTCTCTTTTGTCCCCAGTGTAGACAAAGCCTGTAGGCCTTAAAATAACAAAAGTTTTCAATTTGGTTGCTAATTCACATGTGTGGTTGGCTCTTACCTACTTGTTTTAAAATTGTTGGTGGTACGGTTTTGCCTTGGGTGGCCTTGTCCTTGATTGCCTGGCTGTCCTCCAGGGGGACTGACCATCAAAGCAAAACAAGGAAAACAGGATTACAAATTGGATCTTCACTTTCTCTCTTATCTATTGACAAAGACAATCTTTCCTCCTCCCTAGTTCATTGAAAGAATTCTGTCTTTAGTTCTTTAAGGAAGCCAATTTCATTAATATTTAATAACAGCAATAGTATCAATGATAGTAACAGAATCCTTTCCAAATGTGTAGAGCTTTGTAGATTACAGAGTTTCCACTGAACAGCCACAGGCTGGAAAACATCCTCCACCCTGATGTTCAAGCCAGAAACCTTGGAGTTACACCAGGCTCCATACTACCCTCCACCTCCAGTCTCCTGATGAAGCCAGTATTTTTCTCTCCAATTTTTGCAATTTATCCATTTTTCCCATTTCACAATACCTCCCCTTTAATCCAAGCCAACATGTCGAGTCTTGGTGGGAGGCAGGGCTCAGCATTTCCCTTATGGAAGCTGAAAAGCCTGGGCCTGTTCTCCTAGAACTGTGAGCATGTTTCCATTTGGAACTTGGGGTTTGGAGTAAGGGCTGCAAAGAAACAGACAGAGTGGAGTTGTCTCCAGCAGTGGCAATGAAAGTGGCAGCAGCACCTTCCTTCATGCATCAAGGCAAGGGCAGCCATGGGCTGTGCCATATTCCAGCCATCAGCAGTGGAGGCAGCATCCTAATGCACTTGCCCTGTTGAGCAGCTATAGCTGGGGTCAGGCCTCCTTAGAGGATCCCTACCCATTTTTGCCATGTCAATTCTGTGATCTGCCCAGCAGCCTTGCAATGATTATTTTTGTTTAAGTTAACTGGGTTGGTTTTTGTTGCTTGCAATCAAGGACCCTGACTGGAACATGCTCCTGCATAGTAAGCTCCTACTGTGTGCAAGAGATTGCCCAGGACGCTGTGTGGACAGAATGTAAAACCATGCAGCCTCAGGGCCCTCTAAGCTCATGAGCCTTGTTATTGCTGTCTGGAACGTAGTCAGGCCACGGTGATGTGGACTTCCCACTAATTTGGCTTCACATCCTCCCAGGCTGGTCAGAATCAGAGGAAGACCCAGCAGTTATAGCACTTAGAGCCGAAGGAAGTTTTTTTTCGCAGGGAAGCCTTTAAAAGGACCAGCATTAAGTAAAAACTGTGGCAAATATTTAGAGAGAGCGAGAGGAAAAAAAGCACAAGATATCCAACGTTACCAAAATGCTAGTCTGTTCTAGGAGGACAAACAATTTTCTTACATGAATATTGTATTTTCCAAGATGGTGACAAGTCTTCAGCTATCAGGTTTGAGAAGTCAGGCCAGCTGCTTGTTAAGTAGTCAGTATGGCTTGAGGCTTCCTTTATTTTTGAAACTAGAGCCAGACAAGAAAACTCTGTGGTTTTGTTGTTGTTGTTAAGTATGTATGTAGAGTTGATACTCATTATCATGGTCATTCTCTATAAAAAGTTGACCTGAACGCTGAATTAGTAAACACTGACCCTTTGCTCCTAGGGAAGGTTCAGGGTTAGGTTCCTGTGAGCCTCTGGTTGCAACATTGTTATCAACCTATCAATTTATGAACTCTTCTATGTGCGTTTCTGTTTAAAGACACCTTATTTAATTTATATTGTTGGTTTATTAACATTGAACTCATGGCCAAAACCATTATTCATGCCTGAATGAAGCTGGGCTAAAGCATGTATTTTCTTTATAAAGCACATCATGACTTTCTTGGGCTTGGGAACAGTTGTGGCAATTCAGCACTACACTGGGGGCATCTTGAAGCGTGAAGTCACCAGTAAAGGGCACAAAATGCAAGAAAGGTGGCACCCAAAAGGACACTTGTTGACAATGAGACCTGAAACAAGGAGGCAGAGGGTTGAAACCTTGTTGGACCTCTGCTGGAAACATGCATGTTAGTGACTCAGATTTTTTTGTCATTCTGTGCTTCTCCAAGAAGCACTTTGAGTATCGATTTAGGGCAGTGATTTTTCAACCAGCACACTGGCGTGCCATGAAAATTTTTAAAGATCATTAAATAAATTCTTTTCAAAAGTAATTGTGAGCATATTCTTTCTTTTGCTCTTTTTTTTTTTTTTGATCAACATATTTTAAATGTGCCATGGAAGTTTAACTACAGGTTCAAGTGTGCTGTGAGATAAAAAAAGGTTGAAACACATTGATGTAAGGGCTATAAACCAATTTTAGGGCATAAGGAATTGGCGAATAATGAAGACCCTTAGATGCATGGATGTATGTGTGTATTTTAGCTTATCTAAGGGTACAAATAGTTTTTTATTCTCTTTCATTTTGGGATATGAAAAAGTGAAGAAAGTAAGTTCAGACTAGGTGATATGTGCATGGCTGCAATGGCTGAAGTTCATAGTGTCAATTTTGCTTTCACACTGTATCTCTTTAGGCCCCTCCCATGACAAAATAGCCATTCGTTTAGGGCAGTGGTTTTCAAAGTGAGGCCCAGGGGCTCTGGGTCCCAGAACTCTTTTGGATGGTCCATGGGGTCAAAGGTGCTCAGATGTTATTTGACTCATTCCTTCTCATTCTCTATGTGTGTGGAGCGGGGATTCTCAGAGGCTGTGTATAGATGATGATGCCTTTGCTCTGATAAACCAAAATTTATCTCAGAAATGCAAACGGTGTCATTGAAGTCCTCAATACTTGCTTTTGGGAACTGAATGATGTGCTCTAGGGGAAAACTGTCTTGAGGTCACTTATAAGGTGGGTATGTTCCTGTCTTGCCCTCACCCCAACCTCTGGCAGTGTCCAGATCTTCCAATATCATCCTGCTCTGGTGCATTCCAAGATTCTGGGACCTTTGCCCCGTGAACTCTGAACCCTCTGCATTGTGGCACTTGGTGTGCCCATGAACCCCATTGGGACATGTCTCCAAGTGGTTTGTTGACTTTGGTTCTCCCTGGCCCAGCTGCCATGGCTGTAGGACAGAGGGAGCCACCACCCCGACCTTCCTTTTTGGCCCTATGACACACAGGTTATCCAGGCCTCATGGCACAGCCACCTCAGGCTGCTGCTGCTTCAACACCCATTGCCAATTAGACTGTGTCCCTTCTCCCCTCCTGGCTTTCTCTCTTCCTGTTTCCTCTCCTATCTCTCCTCGTTCTCACTTGGCTTTATCCAAATAGGCAGCCTGGTGGATTTGTATCAATAAGGAGCAATCGGGAGCAGCTTTAATACTGGCAATCAATATGTAATTGCATCAGGGTGATTCCATTACCTCGGGCCTCCATGCGCTGATTACTGCCGAGGCCTCGGGGCTCCAGCAGCCACATCTCTGCTGTGCGGTGGGTTTTGGTGGGAGAACCTTTAGGGGTCTGCAGGCTGAGCTCAGTAGCCCACCCTGGGCCTGGGCAGTTACAGGGCTGACCCAGCCCTAAGGAAAGGTTAGACATAGGAAATCAGTCTGGTGGGCTGACAGGGGTAACTCCAGGACTAGAGTCCAACGGGGACAGTCTGGAGGGGAGTTCTTAAAGGGCTCTGCTCCCAGGAGCCCCCAATACCCCCTTAATTGATGTTTAGTTACTATTATGCCTTTTGGTGAAGATGTGGCCTCACGGCAACCCTGTGGTTACCTTTTTGTTCCAACTGAAAAGATGTGGAAGTGAGTTTCCAGCGAAAAGACTGACGGCCTCAGTGTCACTTGGCTTGGACGCAAACTCAAGACTGAATTTAAAGTTAGAATTCCAAGTTGCTTTCAAGAAAAATGAGGCGGAGTAAATGCTTGCTAAGTGAATGAACGAGTGAGTAAGTGGAGGAGTCTTTCAATTTTCCTAAGATCATAAAGCAAATAATGTCTACCCTCTGCATATACAGTGGAGTTCCGGTCAGCAATAAAAAAGAAGAAAACAGCACAGATGAAGGTAAAAAACAGTGTGTGGAGGGAAAGAAACCTGACACAAACCTGACATTCACTTTCTCAGGAGTCTGTTATGTGTACGATACACAAGATCAGATCAAATCTGTAGGCATGACATTCAGAATTGTGCTTGCCTAGAGAAAGTGGTTTTTTTTTTTTTTTTTATTTTTTTAACCTGTTTGTTATCCTTTGTTAAAGGGCCCCACATCGTTGTGGGACTCTAGCCAAACCAGTCAGGTTCCCCCAAATATAGCAGAGGCCTGGAAGGGGAGAGGGATGACTTAATGAGCTTGCCACACCTGCCTGGAAACAGAAACCCACAACAGACAGACAGACAGACAGACGGACGGACAGGGGCCATGGAGAAGAGCTAGCCTTACTCTCTGTTCTCTCCTCCTTCCCCCCTCCCACTTGAAAAAAGTCAAACACTGGCTAAGTGGAACCCCAGCCTCGCACCCTACCCATAGCAGCGCTAGGGGCACCCCAGGTAGCTTTCTATCCCACTTCCTTCGCTCTGGTTTGCACACTCCGAGCCCTGTTCCTTCGCTCAGCCTCCGGCTCGGTCTTCCTATGTCTTCTATCCCCTACGCCGACCTCCTCTCTGGTCTCCTGGGCCTCGCTTCCCCAGCGCTTCTGGGGCAACGTCTCGGAGGGCCCCAGCAGGTCCTCTCTGCTGCATGTGAGATTCACAGGCCGCCCACTCTCCGTGAAGTCAGGGGCTGCGTCTCATTCGCCCGGGAGTTGTGTACAGGAGATAGCGGGGCCCTGGGGGCCGCTGGGCTGGGTAAGGTTCAGGCTGCTGGGGATAATAGCGGTGCTTTTTGGGCTGGAAGTGCTGGGGTTCAGGTTGCGCAGAAGCCCCTCCCTGGATCAGCCCCCTCTGTCCAGGGAGTTTCTGCGGGGACTCGGAGGCCTGCGGGCAGGGTGGCTGGAAACCGAGTGACCTCATCAGGAGGTTGGGGTGCAGCTGGGGCCTCCCCACTCCCGATTCCTGGCCAGGACTACCGATGCTGGGGTCGCTCATGAAGGGGAAGCGCAGCTTGAGAGCGGCACAAAGCGGGCTGGGGGCCTGCGCAGTCCCCCTCCCCGGCCGCCAGAGCCCTGCAGCGCCTGCAGCCCCAGCTGCTCAGCGAAGGCGACCCTGACGGAAGGCAGGGTCCTCCTCCATCAGCCGTGACACCGGCTCCCAGCTCAACAGGGGTGGTGACGGGGTAGGGCTGGGGGCTGCCTCCTCTACTGCTGCTGTCCTTCCGGTGTGGCCCAAAGTACGTCTCCGGCTTCTTCACTGTCATCCTCATGATTCTGGGCCAGGGAGATGAGCTCCACGCGGTCCCTCTCGGTCCTCGCTGCTGCCCTGCAGCTTCACCTCCTGCAGAATCCCATCAGCTTGTCGACGTGGACCCTGAGGTCCTCCACCTCTGTCCCGCGGGCTCCCCCTTCACTGTCACCGCCGCCACCTTCACCTCCTTCCTCCTCGCCCTCCGTGTCCCAGGCATCCCGGGCCACAGCCCCCCAGGCATCTCCAGGGCCCCCGGCCTTGCCATAGGTGCGACACAGCTCCCTGAGGGCGGCCAGGGCCACCTCGTAGCAGATGGCCTTCACTGCCTGCATCTCGGGTCAGCCATCGTGGCCCAGTGCGAGTCTTTGCCCTGCAGCCGCCGCCACTGGGGGATCTGATCGACCCTGCGAGGTGCCCGGCGCTTGCCACTGCTGGGCAGGCCACAGCGTTTGACGACGGTCTGCACAGTGGTGGGGGCAGCTGCTCCCGCTAGGACGAAATCAGCTGCGGGCTCTCTCACTCCTGTCAGAGTCGTCCCCAGAAAGTGGAGGTTGAGGAGTCCCAGGGAAGTTTTTGGGGTGCTGGGATGTTCCATATATGCTTTGGAGTGTTGGTCCCAAGCTGTTATATGTTTGGAAAAACTTGTGGAATTATATCCTTTAAGACTTACGCATCTCATTTGTAAATTTTACCTCCCCCCAGTAAACAGCACCAAAGAACAGATGAAAGAGAAGTGAGATTCGCGACTGGGGGTGTCTGACCCTGAAACCCATGCTCTGCTGGCAGTTGGATTCGAAGTATTTCCACATGCAGCCCATCACAGGTGGTGGCCAGGTGAGGCACCCACATTAGGGAGATGATCAGAGGTGGGCGGAATCACGGGGGGGGCCAGCTGAGCCCTGGCCTGGGCTGTGCTTAACTAGCCCCCCAGGTGAGGGTGAATTGGACCCACGCCCTGCTGGGAGCAGCTCCAGGTCTGAGGAGGAGGCTGTCAACACAGGAAGGGTGGACCACAGGTAATGGCCTAGCTGATGTGGATGTTAGTATTTGGGGGTGCTCTGGGGAGGTGTGCATGACCAATTGGAACGAAACAGGGTGCTACTTTGGGGGGCACAGGAGTCCCAAGCATGTTGCAAAGACAGAGCCCCAGCTGTAGGGAATATGGATGAAATTCAACTACTGTATGTGAAATATGAGGCAGAAGTGTGGTTTTTAGCAGAAGCCAGGAGAGTTGGAACTACAACAGGGGTCCCAGGCAAGAGCTGGGCCATCAGGAAATCTGAGTTCCGCTGAGTCTTTGGAACACTGTGCCAATGTAGGATAGGATGGCTCTGCTACCTACTGGTGTGTGACCTTGAACTGGTTATTTGCCATCCCTGTTTCTCCATTTCCTCATCTAAAAAAAAAGTAGGACAGTGGGAATAATGATATTTCAAACTTCATCAGAGTGCTTTGAGGATTTATTTATTTTATACGTTAAGCAGTCAGACCAATGCTCAGCATCATAGTTATTTGTTGTGTTGTTACGAGTGTTATTGAATTGAGTGACAGACACAGTGACACCAACTACACATACAGCTGGGGGTTAGCCCTGGGACATCTCCCAGAGTCCCACCATCTCCGGAGATGTCAAATGCGGGGCTGCATTTGTGAGTTAAGTAGCTCTGAAGGTGGGCTGAGAAAATTCGGAAGCAAGATACTAGGCGAGTCTTAACAAAAGAAGCAGCACACATCATCCCATTTCACAGGACAATCTGTTAAGGCCAGGAGAGGTTGACAGTGTCTGACATTGTACAGCTAGTTAGTAGAAGACCCGGGGCTACCTGTCTGATCTCCAGCTCTCTTGTCAGAGCTTCTCCCATCAGCTCAGAGTCTGCCCTCCTCTCCAGCCCTCTGGACTCATTATCTGACCCTGTGCAGAGGCCACCTTGATCAGGAATGAGGGCTGCCGTCTGATCTTCGGTTTGTATTTTGTAGGGCATCCTGTCCGGGACTTTGTTGGTGGTTAGGCGACATCCTCATTACATTCTGGCTTGTATTTATGTCAGAAGCACCTGTCACCATGTCACCTTGGTGCCTTGATCACATATTTAGCTGTCAGATCCACAAGCTCAGGGGCTGACAGTTTGCCATTTTTTCAGAACACGCCATTCTTCACGGCGAGTCTCTGATCCTGACCTCAATCTTTCCTCTGTTCTTCATGTTTCTGCACCTGGAGGTGTCTAAATCTGCAGCAAGTCCTATTCCTCCTGCCCCCTGTCCCTTCCTCACCAAGAGGTAGAAATGTAAGACCCAGGAGGAAGATCTGTGACTGTAATCAGGGTGGAGAGGGATGAGGAGCCTGGAGCCTGGGAAGCTGGACAGGGCAGAGCGGTGAGGTGTGTTGGCCGCAGAAGCCATGTGAAGAGGGGCCTGACAGGTGGCTGGCAATGGCTAGGAGAGGTTTGGGACAGCAGATAGGCAGCAGCTGGCCCCACCTACTTCACACTCCAGCTTGGAGGGACTCCGGAGATGTCTCTCATGAAGGGTTGTCCTAACATTTGCAAAAAGAGCAACGTCCTTGATTCCTTTTCCCAAGAAAGACATAAAACCAAGGGCAATGAATTCTGACTACCACACTTGGGCAGACATGGTTGTTTGTTGGGTTGTTTCCTAAACTCATTTGCTCACTCAATATACTCATTCATTCATTTATTACAAATGCCTGAATAGTAATGAATAAAACACGTTTTTAAGCATCCAGGAGCCAGAAAAAGATAAAGAAGACTTTGGCTTCATTCACTTAGAAGGTTAAAATGGAGAATGAAAAAAACCTTAACTGGAGGGTTAGCCCAGATTTGGGTAGTTTCTGTCTGTAAGTCTCTCTCCTGCTACATGGTCAGTAAGATGCAGGACAACCTGTATGGTGCTGCAAAAGCCCATGAAGAGACCCACTGAGGGCTGGCCATGGAGATGTGTACTGTTAGCCAGGGAGCTCTGACATTTCTCTCTGAGAAGTGTTCAGGAGGACACCGTTGGGGGGAACCCCATGGGTTACCTGCCAAGACTCAGGGCAGCGTCCACCTCTCTGGTCTGGGGCCCCTGGAAGTTGGAAAAAATGCTATGTTTATGCTTTGTAGCTACATAGCTAAGAAGAGGCTTCTACAAATGCCCAACTGTTGATAGGCCTTTGATCAGGGTGGAGTTTATGCTTGGATAATAGTGCAGGATATTAGTGCATGCTATGACACGTGTCAGAAGGTTCTTGATCTCCCGCTGAGCTTGGACTGTGTGCTGCTCTGCTGAGGACTGATAGGATATGATAGAGTGAGTCTTACCATTTGGTGCTGTGTTGAAACTCTGCAACCCTACTTAGCCCAAGAATATGCAAGGGCAAACACAGGTCCTGCCTGGTAACCACCATTGGTCTGAGTGGTTTATGTTCTGTTTTGAGATCAATTAACAGAAGGGCAAAAGTGTACAAAGGATCCAAGAAATAAAGCAAGAGAAATAGAAACGATAAGGAGAAAAACAGGTTGAGATGAAAGCTGAGTGAAAGGAAGATGGCTAAATCCTAAATAAAATTCAAAGATATCTACACACAATAGAATAAATAAAATCCACATGGAAATCCATAGTAAAGCAGGAGTTAACACTACTAAGACTCAAATCATTGATGAGAAGAATAAATTCTCCTTATATTCAGAGGGAAAGGAATAAAGTGATGAAAGTGACGAGAAGGTAATAGAAGCAGAAGGTATAGGAAGAGGTACCATAGGTATTTCCAAGGAACAATCCAGAACAATTTATATAGAAAATACAAAGTCAATATAGAATAATATGTATATTGCCAAATGGCCTAAATATGGAGGCAAAAGGATGTTTGGATATATAGTTATAAAAATTAAAATGTGCTCCAACTTCTCTGCAAATGCTCAAGGGCAATAGGGCGACTCTATGGTGCAGACAAGGCTATTGATGGCATTAATTAAACCATTTCATTTTTCTTCTGGAAATTCAGAAAAACAAAGCTTCCTAGCCCCTTGGCATATAAAGTGGGCTGTGTAACCGGTTCTGTCTCACGAATTGTGGGCAGAAACAACAAGTGCCATTTGTGGCCTGGGCCCTAAAATCTGCTGTGGCATCTGTCATTTGCTTTCTTTCACTGTCTCTGCTCTTGGGTCAGCCAGATGTAGAGGGCAAATCTCACTACTGGGTTTCTACCCACAGGAAAAGAAGTCATTTTATCAAATAGACACCTACACACCAGCATTTATCATAGCACATTTTACAATCGCAAAAATGTGGGATCAACCTAAATGCCCATGAATAGATAAAGACAATGTGATATATACACATATCATGAAGTACTACTCAGCTATAAAAAGGAATAACATAATGTCTTTTGCAGCAATTTTGATGGAACTAGGGACCATTATCCTAATGAAATATCTCAGAAATGGAAATAACAAACACCACACATACTCTCTAATAATTACACAATGGGTACCCATAGATGTAAAGGAATTGGAAAACAAATTGGGTGGGGGGAGGGGCTGAAGGTTAAAAACATACCTGTTGGGAGTATGGTTAATACTATTCTGATGATGGGCACATGAAAAGCT
>CAUYON010190436.1:0-13784 GCA_963573935.1 Arctocebus calabarensis
GCTCCAATAGGGTTGATGTGCGTTCCTCGACCTTGTCTCTTGACTCAGCTCCAAACCGTTGGCTTTCTTGCTAAATTTCTGTCCTTTAACTCTCCTTCTGGACAGGAGTGTCTGCAGAAAGCTGGCTACAGACCGCCATCTGGGCTCCTCCCCCCAATTTTTTTAACATAAGTATGCACCATGAGATATATGGAACATGCTTATACTGACAATATTATTCATTATCTATCCAAAATGCAAATGTACCTGGGCATCCTGTATTTTGCTGGTGACTCTGGGCAGGAGGGCAATAGCTGTGATTCTCAGAGACATCATCTTGAGACCTTAATGCTAACTCTGTACTCCATGGAGCTAAGTCTGTAGAATTGCCAACCTCAGTCTGCTTCTCTCTTTCCTTCTGAGTCACATGCAAGTCAGCTTGGCTGGGTCCTCCTGGCTGACTGATTTCACTTCCCCCAAGGACTGGCTACAGGTGCCATCGAACCTACCCAGTAACCTACGACCTTCTGCACTATCTTTACCTCTCACCTCAGTTGGTCTCTTTTCTCCTCCTATATGCTTTCTGTGCTTGCCATGGTCCCTGGACTCTAGAACACCTCTCCGGCCATCATTTCCTCATTCCTCACCCTTTGAATTTCTACTTCCCAACCTCTTCAACTACTTTGAATACAGTGAAATTCCAAAATGTGTCTCATCCCTGAGCCAACTCATGTTATACACATACCACTTATGCAATCTATATGGTAAATTCATTACCCTTTGGCATTCTATCATTTAGGCATCTCTATTTGTTGACATGGTGATAACCTTGATATTGGAATCATTAAGGAAAACCTCAAATTACACACATCTTAGTTTGGGTGGTAAGGTACGCAATTGAGTATAAACTACTGCAAACCAGTGAGCTATTATTCTTACAGTGTTGATCATAACTCCATGAGAAGATTGTTTGATCTGAATCTTTCATCTCTACAATGCCAGATAACAGAGTTAATCACACTAGGAAAATTCCCCAAAATTCTTCTTTGCCATTCATCATATATTAAAGAACATCTCAAAGACTTGCATCATCGTGTCAGCTAAAGAAAATATAATTTGAGAGTTCTGTACCTAGGACCAGGAAAGAGTGTCAGTAGAAAAGAAAGAGGATAGCCTAGAGGCTCAAAAATAATGTTTTGGGCTCAATATATGGCCTATCCATAAAGGATAGTGATAACTTCTTTTAGTTGTATCTTCTATCACAAATTCTGTCTAGCATTCTAATTTTATGTGTTTTCTGGAAGCTTAGAATCATGTGATTTCCCAGGTGGGAGTGACTTTTTTTTTCAGATGTGAACTTTGAGGCTCTGCAAAGCTACATGACCCGCCCAGCCTAGCAGGTAGACCATGCACATTCTCAATCCTCACTGATGTTTTACTGCAGGGGGATGACTATTCATTGATTTATGAATTTCTAAATTTAGAGCATGTAGGAGAGGGAAAATGGTGTTATCTTGAGAAATGTTCTATTCAGGAATTCAAAGTCCTCAGTCTAAAATCCAGAGGTTATTGGAAAAGAAATCCAGAAAGTGAGAATGGTTAGAAAAACATCAGACACTTTGTCCTGGGTTAATAGTTGTATCAACAAATGGTGAGTGGAAGGAATGTGGTTAAAGTCAAGAAAAGCTATGTTAAACAGTCTTCCCTGAGTGACATGGGTACAGCCATTATCAGGAAAAGATCCAGTGGTTTCATAGGCTCGCCTTCCAGGAATAATTCCTCTCACCTCCCTGTGTTCACAACGAGAGAGCCTCTTGGGTAACAGGGAACCTTCAGAAGCCAGACAAAGAGTATTCACAGATAGCAGTTGATGGTTCAAAATTCTCTCAAGAAAAATAGTCAGTTGACCTTTGGCGTATCAGATTAAGCTGTGGAATGTCTAGTCAAAGACATGTAATATGTGCTTTCCTATACAAGAGATATCAAGTGTGGGCAAAATATAAATGGCAATTTCCAGCAATGACTAAGAGTAATAGGCATAGGAAGCTATTCTCTTCAGAAAGAGTTGAAGATATTATTATTTATTCCTTTCTTTTCTGACTCTAATAAAGGAGGAAAAGTAAGATGGAGATCATTACATTTTTCAATAAAGAAAAGAGAAGGTGAATGTGAGAAAAGGAATTAATGGCCCCAGTTTTTCACATGATTCCCTAAATTCAGTCCCTGTGTAGCTCCTCTCACTAAAGGGGATATTTCCCTGCCCATTAATTTTGGATTGGCCACATGACTTGCTCTGGCCACAGATGTGCTTCGATGGACTTACACTCTCATCTGTGCCGTGGCTGTGAAAAAAAGCTGCTGCCACCCAGCCTGGGTCCCAGAATGAACATACAAGAAGACAAGTTATCCCTACCTAGATAAGAATCCAAAGCCACCTGGATCCAGAAGCTGAATAAAAGTCACAGGGCCCCAGCTTATAATGCCACTCCCAAAACTCCAAAGAGTCTCAAGTGATAATGATGGTCATTTAAGCCAAGAGGCCAAAAATTGGCCTGCAAGTTTAGCAAGCTATTATCTTTTACATTTTTCTTCCAATTTTATAGATTTATTTTTTATTTTTACACATTCATGTGTTTATTAGGTTTCCACTTTTTGCCTCACAGAATTTAAAAGGCTTAAAATTTAATAAGAATAACAATGTTTAAGATAAGGACTAGAAACAAAAACCTTGTAAAGAATGAATGAAGATAAATACACTCAGAAAAAAAACCAATGATTACTGCATTGAAATATTAAGCAATATTAATAATAATAATGCAAAGAAAGTAACGTTCACATTGTCAAATAAAAGTACGTCTCTTATAGAATGCTTTGACTCTGAGGCTCAGTATGAAGTCATCAGTTAGTCTTTTACATTTTTAAAAGGCAGAAAAATGCATAAGAATGTCATAACATGTGAAAATTATTTGAAATTCAAATTACATGACGTTTTATGAGAACACAGCCATTCCCATTCATGTATATATTAATCATGGCTGCATTAGCTCTGCAATGACAGAGTTAAGTAAGTAGGACAGAGACTATATGGCCCTTAAAGTTGAACATATTTATTGTCTGGCTTTTTCCAAAAAAATTCCCCCAAATTCTCTTTGCCATACATCACATATTAAAGAACATCTCAAAAACTTGCATCATCTTATCAGCAAAAGAAAATATAATTTTGAGAGTTTATATATATATATATATATTTTTTTTTTTTTACTCATCTTAAAGCCACGGACTTTTGAAGTCATTTACTACACAGCAATATGCAAATGATTTTCCCCTATAGTAAAGCAGCAAATAATCAGTAATTGTTTTAGGAGAAATGAATATAATTAAAATAACACAATGGTAGAAGAATCAAAGGATCTACTAGTTCTTCAATGGGTTAAACAAGCCTCTTCTTGATTTGTATGGCCAAGATTCTTGAATAAATTGATTATTTTCCCTGTGTTTTGGTGAATTATTTTGCATGCAAACACAGTAACTAAAACAGCAAAAGAAGACATTTATGCACTCTGTGTAACTTCAGGAGAAATTGGCACTTGCCTCCTTATCTTCCATTAGATTTGATACTGAGCAATACTGCACCAGATAGGAGATCAAAATGGGTGGATGAGAGTTCACTTTTCAACTCCTGGGAGGACAGTGACCATCCTTACACATCTTCGACATTCCCCTCAAGTGTTTTGTATGGTTTCAAGAAAACAACAGGTACTTGTTAAACACATGCTGATTAGAGATCAATCTGTGAAGACATCATACTAACTGGAAAGTGCATGAGATTGAGAGTCTCATGGAAAGGGCATGAGATGAAAGTCTCATTCACTTTCCATGAATTGAAAGTTTCATGGAAAGTGCATGAGATTGAGAGTCTAGGACAATGTTTTTCAATCTTTTTTATCTCACAGCACACTTGAACCTATAGTTCAACTTCCATGGCACACTAAAATTATGTTGATCAATAAAAAAAAAGGAGTAAAAAAGGATATAGTTACTGTGCTTTGAACTTTTTTCAAAAAATAATTTAATTAATGATTTAAAAAAATTTTTTGTGGGACGTCTAAGATCATCTGATGGCACACCATGGCATACCTGTTGAATAATCACTGATATAAACCTATTTCTTGCCCTTTCCGAGAATCCTAACTAGTCCAGCCCACTGTGGTTACAGGTATGTGGAGACTCATCTCCCAAGACAGCCAGGTGAGACCTAGAAAAGCCAGAGCACCTAATACTAGTCTTCCTAGCCACAAGCAGCCTTGTCTTTTTACCCTAGTATGCCACAAAATCATATTTTCTCTATATGCCATGACATGAAGATGGTTTTAGGACACAATTAGGGCAAATTGAATCAAGATTTAACCTATAAAGAGATTAGTTCAAATTGGTGGCTATTTATTTTTAAAATGCAAGGTATAGACTATGCCTTTCAAATTAATTCTTCACTAATCAAGAGTACTAAAACTATGGCCTGGAAATTATTCTACAAATCTCATAAATTACCCTGGAAATCAGAACGTTCAGAAGTGAACAAATTAAGCTGCATATTCTCTCTTTCCACACTTTCCAACTCACATTGTGGTGAGTTGATTTTATTGATGGAGACAATTAATAGCTTCTCCATATCCATGCCCTTTGAAATATGTTGTTGTAACTCCTCCCATCAAGAGATGGGTATGTTTTCCCACCCTTGAATCTGAACTGGCCCTGTGCACTTCTTTGGCTAACAGATGACAGGAGAAGTGATGATATTTCAGTTTTAAGCTTAAACCTTAAGAGATCCTAAGTGCTTCTCTCTCTCATAGATCTTTGTTGCACCACAGAAGAGTCTAATGGGAGATTAGAAACCATATGGAAGGAGCTTAATTTTCTCAGACATGACTGCCGTAGACCTCCAAACTTCCAAACATAAAAGAGAGGCAGCCAAGATTAGCAGAGACTTTTCCAGGATCTACAGCTGACTGCACATACATGAGAGACTCCAGCCAAGATCAGAAGGACCATCCAGCTGATTCTTAGTTATGTGACATATAATTAACGTGTATTGTTTGAAGCCACTTAGGTTTAGGGTAGTTTGTTATACATAAATAGCCAACACAGATATATAAGCAACAGGCTTTTTCTCATTCTAATGAAAGGGAAATTATACTTTTTCTAATTTATAATATTCAAATATACATCAATCCAAACATTCAACAAAATGGTATTAATTATCTATTGTGTATCAGGCTTTGCACTGTGCTCCAGAGATATAGCAGTGAAATCCACTTAACTGATGTTTGCCTCCAAAACTACCTCCCCAATGCTATACTCTTATCTAATGGTTTAGGGCTCAGCTCTATCAGAATATTTTACCCTTACTGAAAACTCATCATGTTCTAAATCTTAAATAATTATTTTCTCCTCCAGGAACCCTCAGCAAAAATAAACAAAACAACAAAAAAAGTAATATCCACGAGATTTTGTTCTCTCCTCCTTTCTTTATTCCTGCATGTCCATACATTCTTGCATGGCATCCTGTGCCAAAATGAGTTGAGACTTCAAAGACTACAAAGACTTAAGACCACCTTTAAGGAGATGGGAGTATAGCGGGAAGGTATAGTGTCCCAGACTCATCATTATTGACTTGCTTTAGACTCTTACACTGTTTTACTTCTTAAATGGAGTCTCTCACTAAGCCCTCTATTATTAGTTTACCACTTTCCCAGGTGCTTACAACTTACCACTTTTCCACCTGAACTATTTGTCCAGTCCTTCCCCACAAGGTAGAGACTGGCTAAGCATACGAGATCCAGTTCTTCTTCTTAGTCTCAAAGCTAAAACACATTTTTCCAGTCATCTTTCATCTAGGTGGAACAATGTGACAAATTCTTTCTAAAGGAATGTGAGTTGAAATGATGAGTCACTTCTAGTCCAAGGGAGGAAAGTATTAAGTGTGCCTTCTCTATAAACATGCTGTTCTTTCCCTTCCATGTCTACCTTAGGGATTACATATTAAAGACAGTGGTATTACATGATGGAAAGTTCCTTGATTCCTGAGTGACTATAAGAAGGACAACTCCCAGGATTTCCATCAGACCTAAAACATTTGCTTTGGCCTTTCATAAGCAAGATAGAGTTTTGTGGGCAGTGCCTGTGGCTCAGTGGGTAGGACGCTGGCTTCATGTACAGAGGGTGGTCGCTTCAAACCTGGCCTGGCCAAACTGCAACAACAACAACAAAAAATGATAGAGTTTTGTTGAGTTAAGTCACTGAGATTTGGAGTTATTCATGACAGCAAATATCCTATTTAAGAATTGCTCAACCTTAGCAGTATTGACATTTTGGGCAGAAGAATTTATTGTTGTAGGGTCTGTGCTGTGCACCATAATATGTTCAGTAGTGTCCCTGGCCTCAACCACCAGACACCAGTATAGCTCCATGCCATCCCCACTTGTGACCAATCAACAATGTCTTCAGATGTATCCTGTCAGGACAAATTGCCTCCATTTGAGACCCATTTGCATACTTTTACCTAAATACATACCATTTCTGATCTATGCAATGTGCACAGGCTTCTCTCATCTAGTTTACCAAACATTTTTCCATTCCTACCAATGGAAATCTAAAGTCCTCTATGTGATTTCTGATATCTTCTTAATTTGACCCACTTTTAAATCTTCCAAAGTTCTTAAACTGAATCTCCCTAATATTACCCACTTCTCCTTTATCTATGCATTGTGCACACACACATGCCACACACATTTCCACCTCTTTTTGTCTTTAATAACCACCCTCACTGGTTTCTCCTCCTTGTAAATTGTTATAGCCATGCAGTCTAATATAGGGTGAACAGTAGGTTTCATTTCACAGAAAAACTATAACTAATTGACAGTAGCTGCTCAGAGCACAGAATTGAAAAGGCAGGGTTGTATACAAGCTCAGCAGCAGGGTGTTGTGATCAGTTAGTAATGTCTGTCATGGACCTGAAATAGAATAGTGGTATTTGTGTTATACTAGATAGATTGTCTCACATTACACACTGTGGGATTTTCCCCGTTCTATTATAAGTGGGATTATTTCCTTAAAAGTGGGATATGAGTTTCACAAAGGAAGAACTCACTCAGAAAGTATAATTTCTGGTTACAGGTCTCAAGGGTACAGAGACCATTGCAAAATCATTCATAAACCTTTTACTAATACATTGATCAAGACGGAAAGGGTACATCCTGATTCCCTAGCCTCTGAGCCCTTCACACAGGGAATATTCCTTTAGTTTCTTAAAATGATCTGTTTAAGTAGCAGCTATATATTATATACGTATTGGAGCATAAAAATGTGCCTCCCCCTTTTTTAACAACCAAAGCTACCCCTCAATAATCTTAGCCAAATTCTTACCTAAGCTAAAAATTTACAGACCATGGCAATTTCTACCATTTAAAATATTTTTTAGATATTTGTCTCAATAATGTTTGACTTTTATTTATTTTTCCTTTGAAACATATTTTGTATTAAAAGAATAAAATGTGTCACTGCTGTGGGCACAAAATCATCTTGTTTATTACAAAGTGATTCACACAAATTAGTAATGAAAGAAATCTGTCCTCTTCAGGAACAGTAAACAATTTGCACAAAATATTCTCTAAAATTTAGAAAAAATTAATCTCAAAACATCATGTGATTTATAAAATGTTACTTGTATTTTCAAAACAAAAACTTAAGATTAAATTATTGAGAGATGGAGTCAAAAGCCCCCATGAACTCTACATTAAAAGACCACCACCACTCAGGGGTATTTCACCCTCAAACATGAAATCTCCAATGGAAATCAACAATTTTCCTATTATTGATGATGGTCTATGTCAAGTATACAGAGTCCATCAAGATTTCCTGTCAATAAAATGTGGCTATTCCTAACCCTGTTTCTGGGTGACTCTGAATTCCCTCTTCAATTATTTCTTTTCATTTGCAAAAATACTCCTGAGCACTTCTTATGTCTTGAATCTAAACTCACCATTTGGGAGTCTAGTGTGGTAAGTATTTTTTCCAACATGTCATATTTTAAATATTTCCTTTAATTCAAGTATATTCTTCATCTTTTCTTCCTTTTATTTCCATTTTAACCATTGTTAAATACATAGTTTCAATGGCATTAAGTACATTCACATTGTTAAGCAACCATTACCAGTATCCATGTCTAGAATTTTTTTTATTTTCCCAAACTGAAACTCTATTCCCATTAAATAATAACTCTCTATTACTCCCTATACTCAGACTTTGGCTTCATTTTTTCCATTTCTTTTAAAATACATCCTGCTTCACTTAAAAGTATATTTTAAATATCTTACCATGAGTATTCACGTAATATTTTAGATTTCGTAACTATTTTCTTAGAGAATAACTGACATTTGCTGAGCACTCTATTATATTAGATTTAACACATACTGTGATAAGTTTATTTATTCTTCATGATAATACTCAGAATAGGTCCTCTTTCCTCCATTTTGCAGATGAGGAAACTAAGGCCCTAAGGTATATGTATCTCACTCAAGGTCACATTGCTAGTAAATGGTAAAGACATGATTTAAACATAGGTTTTCCAAGTCAAGAGTCTATACTATCTTTATCTTTGCCTTCTACACTCCAGCTTCTTTCTCTGTCATCTTCTTCATTCCACTTCTGGAACTAAATGTAGGCATCACTAGAATGTCATCTCCCTCAGGACCCCTATCCATTTTCAAAGCTACAGCTACCATTTCTAGGAAAATAATCTTTAATGCCTATCTGCAGCACTATCTTCAGAATTCCACACCTATGCTGCATATCAATAACAACAACAAAAATCACGACATCTTGGAGGCCTATGATGGCATCACAATAGGCATGGAGGTAGCTCATGAGTGCCTAGGTAGGCTGGGGATGGCTGGTCTGGGCTGGGCTCTGCTTCATGTGTCATTATTCATCCTCCACCAAAGATAAGTCAACTATCTCAGATATGTCCTTATTGACAGAGATTACAAACTAGTCATCAAAATATTCTTTCCTCCTCTTTCTAAGTAATAGATCAATCCATACTGTATTTCCCAGCCAGCTTTGCAGTTGTATGTGGCAACTGACTCATTTCTAGCAAATGGAACATGAGAAGAAGAGGTGTTTGTTATTGCCACATTGTAGCCCATATTATACATGTTCCTCCATACCATTTCGCCATTCTGCTGAAATGGAAGGACCCTAGTGAGGCCTTGGAAACAATATGCCAAAAATTAAAAGAATGTTATTAGCTATCATCCTCCCATAGATAGAGTGGGTCTACCCTCCCATTCCCCTTCCCACCTCTACAACTCCACTAGTCTAGCTTGAACTACCCTAGATTGTTATGGGTGCAAAAAATAAATGTCTATTGTTTTTGCCATTAGATGCATTAGTATATTTATTATTTTATTCTAGGTTTGGCACCCAGAGCATTTGAGGATAGATAATTCTTGGTTTGGGGGGGGTGTCCTGTGCTCTGTGGGATGTTAGACGTATCCGTACCTACTAATGTCACTAGCATCTTTCCTTCCCCTAGTCGTTGGAAACCAAAAATGTCTCAGACTTTGTCAAGTGTCCCTTGGAGAGAAAAATCATCCTCCTTGTATACCACTGGTCTAACCTATCTAACCATATACTCATCTTCACAACACTGTGTGTACCTGATCTCTTTCCAGGGATGGCTGTCAAGGAACTCTTGAGAAGTTGAAGTCTGTCCATGATCTCCGATCCCTTTCAACTTTGCAATTGACACTGGGACTTTTATTCATGAGAGGATCATAGACATTTATTGGTGAATAGATTCTTAGACATCATTTGGTCTACAAAGAAAATGAGATCCACCTGTAGTCCCATCTACTCGGGGGGCTGAGGCAAGAGAATCGCCTAAGCCCAGGAGTTGAAGGTTGCTGTGAACTGTGATGCCATGGCGCTCTACTGAGGGCAATAAAGTGAGACTCTGTCTCTAAAAAAAGAAAGAAAGAAAGAAAGAAAGAAAGAAAGAAAATGGAACCCAGAGATGTCAAAAGTCATGCAGAAATTAGGACTCTCAACTCCTCTTTTAATTCTCCTTTTACTAGCCCATACTGCCTGGCATGAAACTGAATACATTGTTCTGTTTCATTACACACAACCTTTCCACAAATAAATAATCTATCTTTCATAGTTTAGTACAAAGAAAATGTCTAAATAAAGATGCCAGGAGGGAAACCCTGAAGAACAGAAGTTACCCACCATGTACTATATACAAAAAATATGTCAATTCTTTATTTGTAACAACCAAAATTTACAGAGGAAAAAAATCTAAGCAAGAATAATTAATTGATGTCAAGCTCTATTTACCCTTGTTGTTAGTAACTACATGAGCCCCTCTGTTGAGAATTGATATTAACCAGGCTCACCAATCTGTTTACTCTCCAAAGGCTGGACTAATTCTCAAGGCACTGAGTATCAGGAAAACAACTGAGAGCTAATCTTTTCTAATATTGGTACTTATAGCAGAGTTCAAAAATGTGAAACACTTTAATCCATATCTTAGCATTGAGTCCTCCAAGTAGAAGGTGAGATAAGAATTTGCATGCAAGTAGTTTAATTGGGAGGAGATTTTAAGAAGCACTGGGAAGGGACAGAGGTGAAACAGGGAAGGGAAGGTGGTTGATTCACAGTACATCAATGAGCTGGTGACTACTGGGGGCAACTGGGACTTAGTGCTGCTAGGGCCCTCTGGAATATCAGATAGAGCTTGACTCAGGTGGATATGGCAGGACACCAAAAGCACCTGCCGTGGTCCACATTGAAATCATTGAGTCTCCACTCCTCTGGCCCTTGCATGTCTCCCTAACCTCAATAGTCTGTTTTCCTTTGAGTTCATTTCTGCATTTAGAGAAAGGAAGCTCATTCATCTTGGTTCTAATTTAGATTAGGATTAATTAAGATGGCTCTAATTTAGAGATTCTCAACTTGTGGGATATGAATGCTTGGGGCTAGGAGTGGGAGAGCCTTAAATTATACCAGGGAGTCCTCAAATCTATTTGTCTGCCAGTCATTATCTGTAGAATATATATGTATATGTATACACATACACATACACATATACATATATATCAAAATATATTTTACTGTTTTTATATGGTGTTTGATTCTACCCATGTTGTAGAAAATCATATATGAATTATTTTAAGGCATAACTTAATTTGCTAGTTTCTGTCATATATATATTTTTTAAAAAACTGAACAACAAAACTGAAAGTACTAAAATGATCAATTTGAAGCATGTGAGCTTAAAATGGAGAGAAAGGTACCTGTAATTTAAAAGTTTGGAAACCATTGATATAATGGTTAGGAAACACTAAAGGGGAATTAGTTCTAATGATGCTTTGGTGATATGAATGAGGCGTGTATGTTGTCAGTGTGTTTTAGTCCATCTGTTTCCAACATATAATTAAATGTCACTTAAGACTACACTGAAGCATTTAAGAGCCCAGACTCCAAAATTAAACTTGATCTTGAATCTTACCTCTGTGACTCAGTGGCTGTTTGACCCTAGACAAATGACTTAATTTCTCTAAGACTGAGTTTACACAGCTGTAAACAGGATTTTTAATGCTATGTCCTTCTATGAGTGTTATAAAATTTAAGTGAGATAGACGTGTAAAGTTCTGAATTCAGAACATGGTAGATGATAAATACTCAGTGCATAATAGTTATTACAACTTAGCCAATCTTCTGCTGCATCTTTTTATCAATTCCCACATCTTTTTACCAATGGCATTAGATCACAGCTACCAAGTAGAATACAGAATGCCCAGTTACATTTAATTTCAGGTAATAAATGAATATTTTTAATATAAATATATCCCAAATGTTGCATGGTTCTAGATCAGCAGTTCTCAATCTGTGGGTCGTGACTGTATTAAAGGTCCGTGGCATTAGGAAGGTTGAGAACCACTGTTCTAGATGGACCAAGCTTATCATGCATTGTGGTCTTTTCAAAGTATTGCATGGGATATGCTTACAAATACTAAATGTTGCATGAGATATTTATACTTTAAAATACCCATTATTTTTATGAAATTAAAATATCATTGGAATATTACTGGGTGTCCTGTATTTTTATTTGCTAAGTCTTCCAGTGTTACAGCAGACAACATGCCTGAGAGGTACAAAAGTCTGAAGGATTTGTCGATAAAAGTTTCAGTTCAGTTGTACAATTTCCATTAAAATTTTTAACAAGCATGGCTAGATTTCTTTTAAGAGCCTTAAATCTAAAGATTCACATTATCATATGAGTAATCACTACAGAAGCAGAGTGTTTGGTGTACATCTCTGTTTACTTTAGTCCATCTTCTTCCAAAGTGCTATCAAATGCCACTTAGAGTACACTCAGATTATTTTACTAATAGGCAGTGTCTATGGTGCCTTTCTGTGGCACATTTATATGAAATATTTGCTAACCTTTCAGCACAGAGAGGTAAACTCTGCTACTGAAATCTAGCTTATTTAAGGCACATCTTCCCATGTTATTCGGGCTCACTTCTGTGTTATACCAGGCATGGTTGCAGGCTTCACCCATCTTCACATTTCTCTGCCTGGTTTTACGAGGATGGTTGCCTAGCAGGATGCACAGGGCTTCAAAACACAGGAAAGTACAGAAAAGGTCACCCGTCTTTTTAATCTATAGAATATTACCAGGGCAGATTCTTTGAAAAGACCATATTGGACAATTGGCTTGTGAATTTCGAGGCTTCCAAAAGACATACTTCCCATGCTCATCTAGAACTGAACCAGTTACAGCAAGCTAGGTCTATGTGCAATCAGACCTAGATCCTGTACCTGAATAACTTTGCCCAGGGTGAAGTACATCAGATTTCTTTAAGCAAAACTTCTATTAAGCTTTTGGGATCACATCTCCAATACATGCATGCATGCATAAGTAAACAAATAAGCAAATGAAACTCTTAGGCCCTCCTGCACCTGTGTTTAAACTAACAGTTTAAATTATCAAAATGTGACTAACACCCACCCAGTAATTCAAGGAAATAAATGTTCGAATCACCTTAGTTGTCACTGGAGTGGTTGGCATTCTAGACTTTCTATAGGAAAATATTATCCCTTAAAAGAGACCAAGAAACACTTTTACTTCTAATGTCACCCACGCAATCCCTTCCTTTTTCTTTTCTCAGGGAAATCTTTCAAGTCTTTAGCATGATGTCTGGAACACAGTAAATGCTTGATAATGTCAGCTCTCAGCATTGTTAACAGGCACTGCCAGCTGAAGTTTGAGGCTAGTGGACTCCAAGCTGAATTCTCAGTGTGCCTTGTAGCTCAGACTTGGTGGGACCAAAGGCAATCTACAAATCACATTGTGGAGCACTGTTCTCAAATGACCCATATTGAAAGATCAGGTTTATTTGTTTCTAATCTATTCCACATTCATATTTTGTAAAATGTAATAAAAATATTAAATAAATTATGAAAAGAGCAAAAAGGCACATTAAAAATTAGATTCAGGGTAGTGCCTGTGGCTCAAAGGAGTAGGGCATCGGTCCCATATGCTGGAGGTGGCGGGTTCAAACCCAGCCCCAGCCCAAAACTGCAAAAATAAAAAATAAAAATAAATTAGATTCTTTGCTAAGAACATATTCTTCTTAGCAAAGTATCTCAAGAATGGAAGAAAAAGTATCCAATGTACTCAGCCCTAATATGAAGCTAATTTATAGCTTTCATATGAAGGCTAAAACCCAATTATAGCA
>CAUYON010190437.1:0-17755 GCA_963573935.1 Arctocebus calabarensis
ATGGGCACTTGGGCTTCTTCCATGACTTGGCTATTATGAATTAAGCTGCAATGAACAATCTGGTACAAATATCTTTGTTATACAGTGATTTTTGGTCATTTGGATATACACGTAGTAGAGGAACTGCAGGATCAAACGACAGGTCTATTTTTAGATCCCAGAGTGTTCTCCATACTTCTTTTCAAAAGGAACGTATTAGCTTGCACTCCCACCAGCAGTGCAGAAGTGTGTTATCCCTGCCTAAACAGCAGAACAGATGGTGAGCTAGTTCATTTCGATTAGACTTATCTAGATTATTATACTTGAAGGGGTACTTTATTAAAGGTCCTTGGAAAATAATAAAGTGAATATTTCTCAAAATAGAATTTAGAATAACCAAAACTAAATCACAGATTTCTTTAACAATTATTTAGTGATTGATTGAAACCTCCATTCTATATTGTGTTTACAGTTTTCCAGCTTTATACCCCTTTTTTAAATGTGAAATGTCTCATCAAATCATTGCAAAACTTGCCGTGCTAAACTTCAGGCAGACTTAATCATTGACCTGCCGAGGACACTACACCTGGTATGCTAATCTAGACAAACATTCAGTAATGTACAAATACTACTACTACCAGTTACATGCACCATGTATGCGATGCATAAATATGAGAACAAAAAGCATGCTCAGGCTTGTTTGATGTAATATACCTGAAGGCAATGGACACTTGCTCCTTCCTCTAAGGGGAATAATGTGGAAAGTCTCGTGCTTTGTACAATCATTTCCATCCAGTTAAGTACATGTCACCTTCTTTAAATTAAAGAAACTTGGATATGTAGCCTGTGGTGTCTTTCCATGAATTACTGTCACCATTTGACAATCTCACAAACCCCATAAAACAGATACTTCTATGTAGCTTATTTCACAGACAAGGGATATGAAAGCCAGACTGCCCAAGTTCATGCAGTTAGTACGGAGACTTAAAATTTGACCAAAACACATATCTCACTCCAAATTCTGTGTTGTTAATCATCATGCTTTCTGAGGGTTATAGAAAAATGATGGCAATTGGAAAATGATACTGATGATCAGTCTCTTTGCCTGGAGAACTAGTCAAGTGTTCTACTTAGTGGTGTGAAAAGCATCCCTCCATGTCTCTCCTGCTCTAAGTATGGTTCTTTGGTACACACCCAACCTGGCCTATGGTAACAACCTCCTGGAGATTCAGTCCTGTATACATTTACACTCCACCAACCAGCTGTCCAAGCAGAAGAAACCCAGTTCATCTTTGAGATCTTGCTTAAGACTCCAACTTCATCACAGATTACTTACCTTTAAAGACTCTGCTCCAGCTACACTGGCCTTCTGCCAGTTTCTAATTGTGTGGAGATCTTTCCAATTACGTCTTCCACGGCAGTCCCTTCTGTCTTTACCTGGAATACTCTCATTTCAGTTTACATCTTGGCTTAAATATCACTTCCTATGAGATGTTTTTATATTCTTCCAATCCAATTTAACTGTCTCTTGTAAGTTTCTTCCTTGTAAATCTCCCTTGAAAATCTTTACAATTTGTGATCGTATATTTGTTTCTTTTATTAACGTTTAAGTTTCTTGAATGGAAAGGTAACAATTTTTGTTGACTATTATAACCTTAGGTCTGAGTACAGTGCATGACACAAAATAGATGTTTATGATGAAAAGGGAAGAAGAGTTTAAAAAAATGGGGAGAAGGAGGAAAGGGAAGAAAGAGGAAATGGGAGAGGGGAAGGGAGAAAGGGGAAAGGAAAAGCTCATCTCTGAGTATCCTCCCACCTGTGTGTTTCATCTCTTGAGTGTCCTCCCTGGTGCTGTCTACCTCTTAGTGGTACTCAAATGTTCTTGCCAGTTTATTTCCAGGTACTCAAGATTTTCATTCTTTCACCGTCAATTTTAAACTGAACAAATACTTGCCATTCTTAAAACAGAACAGCTCTCTCCCAGGGCCACTGTCACTGCTATCATTTTACTATCTTTTGTTGGCTTCTGAATACCAGCACATGACACTACAGTACACAGGGATTAATTTCTCCATGTTCTCTTTTCTTTGAAGCTTTCTGCATTTTCTCTCAAAGCTGTACTTTCTCTTTGTCAATTAAGATTCCTCCTAGTCTGTGCTTTAATTATTAAAAAGTTCTTCTTTGTAGTGAAAGTAAATCGGCCTCCTCATAACCTTTATTCATTGATCTTAATTCTGTATTCTGGATCAGTCTAAACCTGCTCCCACCACCCCTCACAGCATCCCTTCAAATTATTATAGCATGGTATCATGCATACACTTGTGTCTACCTTTCTCCAGGCTAAACATTAATGTTAATAAATGTTCTTATGAAAATACGCCACCCAAAACCATTTAAGCATCTTAGAGGTGATAAGTCATATGCATGTGTTCAAACAGCTAATGACAATAACAATTAGAACAATAGCATATGTGGAAATTTTCTCAAGTAGTTAATTTGTTCCCTTCAAGCATTTTCTATTTGAAGCTCTCTCTAAATCAAGGTCCCCAAGCAGAATTTGTCAGCCTTGCCTTTAGACCACTAATATAAGAAGTCCTAATTCCTCTGTACTTATTACACTGTGGTAAAATTATTAATCTGTCCTAAAAGATAATGGGCCAGAAGATGCTAATTATTTTTCAAAATCCATTGTCCTCTCCTTCCTTTCTTTGGGAGAAACTTCTCATTGGGTCCTTTGAGTTTCTGCATATCTTGCTAATAGAGGAAACTGGTCTAAAGATTCCAAAGATTATCTTTCCAAAGATGTTTGTATAACAAAGAACCTCAGAAGACGGCATCTTCCTCTGAAAGAAGGTAGATTAGTTTGCTGACTAGTATAGTAATGAAGATCACATCACCCTTTGGAGCAAAGGCCAAGTGTGTTCACTCACACAGCCACTCCATGTGCAGTGTCCACTTGAGTCATTCCACGTTGTTCTCATGGGACTTAATGATAGGAATAATGTGAACTAGAAAATCATGTCACCTTAATAAAGTCTTTTGTCTCTGATGCAGGAATTTTGTGTCTTCTGCCAATATCCACGAGTAGTTAAACACCAGGACAAATCTCAGACCCCTCACACATCTTTCTGGGTCACAAGTAACAGTGAGACTCTACTTTCAGATATAAGTGGAGAATTGTAGTAACTTCGGCTCCTGACCTGTAAATCTGTCAGCCGATCCCCAGATACTGTAATATGAAGACAAGTCATAGCTACTGCTGTGTGTCTACATACGTGATCCACAAAAGGCGAGCTTATAATACATGACCATTTTGTTTAAATCAAACAGGTTTTGAGGTAATTGAGTTAATAACAGAGACAACAGAAATCTAAAAATGAGGGTTGCTCTGGCAAAAAAAAAAATCAATAAATTTGAGATAGTGGACAGTGGTGGAAACGCTTTAAAAAAACTGTGAAGGGAAGCCTGTTGGCCTTCAGAATGGCTTAAGACAAGTGACAAAAATGATACTGAAAACAAGAAGAAAAGAGACCATTGTCCTGTGGTACAACTCTAGATACTCATGCTATTCAGAAACTTTGATGATATATTCAGGTGAACATAAAAGGGGAACATAATGTGATGGTGTATAACTTCATATATACAGTTTGCTTAGTAGCTAAAGTTATTTGAAACATAGTATCTAAGGGGAATTCCTATTCTCATGCTCCATTATTCTTCTGGGGAAAAAGTAGAAACATTTCAGTCAAACATAGTTGGTAAGTTATTTAACCTCAGTTGAATTTTAATATAATCATTTGTCAAATGGGATACCTTCATAGAATTACTGAAGAGTTTATAGGAAATTAAAACACATAGTTGCTTTCTTTCATTGTGGCCCATTAAACATGCATGCTCATATATGTATTGTAACTCCCCCAAAGGTAGTAAAGAAAAAACCATCATGATAAAACACACCATCAATGTCAGTGCCACTTGACCCAAATAATATCTACTCAGTCCATTCGCATCGAACTGAGGGACCAGAGAAGGCCAACACCAGCCAGACCTCTGCACAGAGAGGCAAGGGTGTGGCCCCTAGCAATGTTCCTCACTGCCTTTTATTGAAATTTCAGGAAGAAGAAAATATAGCACAGCGTAAAACTTCAAAGAGAGAGTAAAAGTTAAAAAACAAGGAGTGTCTCTTTAACTGTATGCTTGAATTCCTAACATATTCTGTTTACTGCACTTCTGTCTTGCCTTTTTCTTTTCACTGTTAAATATGACTTAGGGCTGGGACAGAGTGCTATGTTCAGTGAGTACTGAACATAGTGAGTACTGTTTTTAGTACTTGGGACCAGCAGTGATGCTTAACTTTTACCCAGATCACTCTGTCACTAGTGCCTAGCACTTTTAACCCTATAATCTATTCCATAAGACAAAATGAAAAGGAAAAACACAAGAACAAATAGGAAATGTACATTCATTTCAGTTGATAGAAAGCTCTTGAAGAATAGCAACTAAGTTAGCAGAGCAGACTGAGTCTGACTTCACTGGGAAACAGCAAAGACAGTTGCACATCTGACTGGTTTATGTTCTCTCTGAACCCTTAACTCATAATGCAGGATTACATCTTCATGAAGCCAGGTACTGACCTCTCATGCCACTACCCTGTACCTACCCAGGTCTACAAAGGGGCTTATTCTCTTGAGAAATAAAGTCTGAGAAATCATGCATTGGCAGAAACTCAGCACAGCAAAGGAGATAAGACAAATTAAACTGACTAATAACTGACTTAAACTGATATGTGTGTGTGTGTGTGTGTGTGTGTGCAAAGAGGGTGGTGAGTAATTAAGTGAAGTTTCTCCTCACTCAGCTTCCAAAAAATGGGGACAGAGAACACATCTACCAGACAGAAAACTACGACGTTCCACTCTGGAAAATCTAATAGACCTCAAAGAGGAATACTGTGGACACTTAAATTTGGAAGACTTCCTCCACAGAGACTTCAGTCCATATCACTTACACCAAGGCCAGGAGATGCAGCAGCCATCAAACCCACTCTTCACTCTCCAACCCCTACCTCAAGCATATAGAGCTTTTTAATGCACAGTATCTGAGAAAACCTTCAATATGTAAAAGAGAAACCAGAGGAAGAAGAATCAAACCAGGAGGAAGCAGAGACCATGAAGAGAAAGAAAAAAAAAATAACAAGGGAATCATAACCATCATACCAACAATACCCCTCACCGTACACTGTGTTTGCATGTGTTGGGGAAATACATGAAGGGGAAGTACTTGTTGAAAGGACAGTCTTGTTAACAACAAATGATAAACTCTCAGTCTGAATGTAAGAGAAATAAACTCACATCATCATATGCTTACCCCTTTCGAGAAAGCCCGAGGCCAGGCATGGTGGCCTGCCTGCCTTTAGGAGACTAAGGTAGGTGGATTGCTTGAGCTAAGGAGTTTGAGACCAGCCTGAGTAAAAGCAAGACGCCATCTCTACTAAAAATAGAAACACTAGCTGGAAACTGTGGCAGGCACCTGTAGTCCCAGCTACTTGTGAGGCTGAGGCAGGAGAATGACACCACAGCACTCTACCCAGGGTGATAGAGACTCTGTCTCAAAAAAATAAAAGAAAAAAGAAAAAGAAAGCGAGCACAACTGCCCCTTTGTTTTATTTGATTAAACATCTGGGACTCAACTCTGTTGTCTTCAAGCTTAACTTGTTATCTCTAAGAATTTGTTTTCACAGCCTTGGAGAGTCCTAAGCAGACCAGCTCTCTGCGTCCGTTCCTGCCAGAACTACATTTCTAGGACCTGCTAAGCCAGCCTCACAGGAAGAGAAAAAAGAGAAAAACAAGCGCAGCTGCACAGCTGCCTCCCGTTATCAGTCTGCGGCAGAGAAAAAAGGGCCACTTCTTCCCTTTAAAAATCCACATTGTTTTTCTTCAGCTGTGGCTATGCCCCCTCCTTTCTTTGGCTCCATACTATTCCCCTCCTTCCTCTCCTCTTTCTCTTTTCTCCCTTTCTCTCCCTCTCTCTCTCTCCATCACAGAAAGTAAAATTAAGTAAAATAAATTTTGTACTTCTTCCTGTCTTAATTTTTGTGAGAGACATTTCTTCACCCCCATTGGCGTTCCTAGTTCCCCGGCGCTAACACTGTGTGTTTGCACATGCACTTACATATACCTGTGGGTGTGTGTGTGTTGAAGAGAAGAAAGTATTTGATTCCTATAAGAGAAAAATCAATACTTCATGGTCAAAATAAATATATTTGTATATTTTCAGAAACAACAGTACATCTAAATTATTTTAATATATGAGATCCAATAATTAAGTTCAAAAGCTCATCCTAGAAAAAGTGTCTCATACCTTTTCCTAATCAATCTCTACAACACCTTCAAAGTGCTCGCCTTGACCATCTGGTGACCATAGTGTTAGTCAACAATGAAACATGTAGCACTTTTTCTAGGATTACTTCATCAACTTATTTGTCAGACCTCATAAGGTAATAGCTCTGATGGCCACTTCATAGAAAGAGCTCCAAAATCGCTTTGAAGGGTGGACTAGGTGCTGGCTCTGTTCATTGCTTCTCCAATGGAGCACCTCAAAGGTGATCAGAGATAACAGACTAAGTCAGCAGCTGCCACCAAGCCCCCTCCTACCCAGTAATGAGGTATGTAGCACTTTTTCCAGGATGAGTTCATAAACGTAATCATCCCGCCTTGATATAGGTAAATACTTAAATACATAATAGAATTTTTCCCCTTTAATAATGGTGACACTGCTACTTTTCTTTAAAAACTTATTGACTCTATTTTACTTTTAGGCTATGTGCATTTGTTGTTTTGATTAAAGAACAAATACATCTGTTTTAAACATGCAATGCTATTCTGGGGATATAGTTGATTCTCAAACTTGAGCTTTTGTTATTGCAGTCTTTCCACTGTTCCCTGTTAAGTCCAAGAGTTTGCTACTTAACTGAAAAATTTTAAAGTTACTGATTGAAAAGTTACTATAAATGCCCAATTCAAGCTAGTTTTACCATGACAGCATCTTTATCCAGGATGTTGAAGTATAAACAGCTCTGTCCTTTCTCATAAGTGTAACAGCATTTGCTGTCAGTTTTATTCATGTGGCAATGAATTCACATCATCAACGTGTTATATTACTTCTATCATCTTGAGGAAAGAAAGTTCCCTACAACAATGCCTGTTCTTTGAAGATATGCATGGTTTTCTAACATTGCTGCACTTAGTAGAAATTCAATAAATATCTGTTGATGAGAACTGATGGTAGAAAAGAGGCCAGCACTTACAATATTCTAGTCTCAGGATGGCAGGAGTCCAAAATAAGCAACACCTCAACTGACACCAATTCAAATTTTGGAAGGCAGTTTAGCATACCAGATTGAAACTAAAGAGATAATTTCACATTATTTAATTATTAAATAATGATAAATATCAAAAATATTATTGTTATTTAAATGTATACTTTTCAAATTTAGCTAAATTCACAGACCAGGGAATATATTTTTGCCATTTCATTGCTCTCAATTCTGGGTTAGGAAATTTGTATATTTAGTCTATCTATAATAATATTGATAAGCACTGACAAATTATGTTAGAAAATTTAGGTATCACTGCTACTGATTCTTCACAATGAAATAAAATATTAGCTTTCTATTATTTATCACTTAAACAACATAAAATCAATTTTGAAGGGAAAGTACCAAGTATAATGCAATACATTGGTACCTATACCAGAGCTAGGCTCTGCAACTCCCAGTAGCTATGGAGAGAACTTGAACCTCACTAGGCCTCAATTTTCTTATCTGCAAAGTGGAAATGATAAATACTTTGCCATAATGTCACAGGATCTAATGAGCTGACACATGCAAAGGCCAGGCACATTATAAACACAATGTAGCTATTTTAAAATTATTACCGGAGGCATATTATTTCCAGATAATCATATTATAATTTGATTAAGTAACATTTATTGCTTCTGACAGATTCAGAAAATGACCTGCATGTATTCAGTGCATGAAGGGGCTCAATTATATTTATCAAAATATCAGAACGTGTTTTAGTTAAATGTTTGCAAATGAATTATAAGCTATATAAATGTTCAGTTGGTGAGAATTTCTCCTGTTTTCTATCCAAACATCTTAGCTTTTAAAAGATATTTTCTATATACCTACTAACTATAGAATTGCCAAACCATACATCACAGGAGAAAAATCAGCAACCTGGTTGTGTAGCCTCATGTCATTTTGATACCAAATTCATCAGTGCCTATGACTGAGAAGGCTGCTGCACGTTACAGGGCGGTCTGTTCCGGCATAGCGTAAAGTGCTGTCACAGCTTTGTCAGCTAGAAGTGTTCCATGGCTCACAGTAGAGCCTCTAATTCTGAGCTACAACATGTATCAGGAAATAAGATATACTCTCTAAATTGTCATAAATCTAGACTACGTGCAATTCATTATATTGATTACAAATCTGGAAATAATAGACTGAGTCAGCAGCTGCCACCATGCCCTCTGCTTCCTGGTCTGTCACTCTGTGCCCCTTTGATGTGTCAACTCCCACTAAGCCCTATGGAAGAGGCTCTCAAGTTCTCTCCTCCTCTCTCATACTGAGGCCTTCAAAGGGCTTTTCACATTTTACAATCCTCTCCATTGCTTCCCTGACAAACTCAGTCAACACCTCTCTCTTATTCACTGGGTTCACCACGAATTTCAAGACTCGATAAAAAGTAAAGTTTCTCTCTACTACAAATGTGTGTCTCTCTGTAACAGGGTAAGTAGCAACTGGTGGATACATGCCACAGTTCCCAAAGCGAATACTGACTGTACACCTAGGATGAATGTGGCATGGTGAAAAGTTCTGAAAATAGACATAAAAAGGACAAAGCCTGCCCTCAAGAAAATTCTAGTCCTTGGAGAAAAAAATACTGTATAAATAATATTTAATATTTCATATAAGACATACACATATATATGAACTGATAAATATCAGGGAACTGAAATATTTGCAACAACATGGTTTGTCTGGTAATACGCACAAGATTAACTTCTGTTCATCATCACAGAGATGTTTTGTAAATATTCCCCCATTTGTAATTCATGAATGACCATCATGCTGTGCTGAAAAAAAATTATGTGCCCCACCTTGAATGATAGATCATTATAGTTTTATGAAGGAGAAAAGGTAGATCATGCTTCAAAATATTTTAAGCTCATTAAATGACTTATAGGCAATTTCAAGTTAACATTATGATTATAATTAATATTGCCTTATAGGTTCATATTTTAATATTTGTTTTCCAATTACTTCTATGTTTGGAAGAAAATTTGGTCTCTTTTACAGAGACTATGTTTCCTTTTCTTCAGTTTCCTGATTTTATTAATTTGTTTCTCATCCCTCAGTTTTTCATCCATTCATATTTTGAATTTTTTGAATTTTCAGTTTTAAGTGCTCCTTTACATATGTCAAATGCTATTTTATAATATTTCTTCTCCTGTGTGGGTGGCATTTGGGAAGTATAATCATGATCAGATTAAAAAAAAGATTCCTATGTTTTGTTTTCTTCTTATAGTAATGTGGTTGGGATACAGCCTAACTTTTCATTTTCAATTACCTTGGGACTTTCTGAACCAAAAAAAAAAAAAATGGTTCTATACAGGGAAAGATTGAAATTGTGTTGTGGTGTTGTTGCAAAAATACCTTATTATCTGTTATAATAAATTGTATTTTTTTTGAATCAGCTATTGACAGAAAGTGGGCGGGATGTCATATGATTTAGAGATACTCTTTCTTAACATCCCAAATTTCTACAGACTGCTCCTTTTCTCCCCTTTACCTCTCATCCTCCGAGAGATTCTTGGCCCAGGCAGTACCTTTCCAAGATTGCTGCCCCTGCTTCCGGGTACCTTTGAGATCCTTCCTTCTGATTCTCCAATAGTCAATCTCTCACGACTTGACCAGGCCTGTTCTCAGTCCTTCTCCCTCTTTCTTGGGAGTAATCCTATTTCTCTAGTGGTGGATTACTCCACCACTAAGATCCTGCCCCATGCCCTGTTCACTGCTTTGTTTTCACCTGACTAAAGCATGGGCTTTGGAATTAGCTCTCCAGGTTTCAGGCAACTTTGTTCCCATGTAGAAGTATCTTGAAGTTTGTAGTATTCTTTGTCAACTTGGTTATACACAGTTTTATTTGCTCTCCTTGTTGACTTTTCTACAGGATATTTAAAGATCAAATTTAGATAGTCATCATTATCCTACAGGAACCTAGACAATTCACCATCTAAGAACCAAACAAGTTTACTTAACTAATTAGGCACTAATTAAGTAAATTACACTATACCACATTTTTTTAGTTTTATAAATTTTTGTTAAAGTACATCTTTTATATTCTACCTGTGTTTGAAGCTTCAATTTATTTTCTTTTTGTTTCTAGCTTTCTTTTTTGCACTTTTTATTATGTCTCCTCTTTGTATTTTGACATAGTGAAATGTTATCACTGTAGTTAACACATGAAGATATTGATTGTAAAAGCATACTGAGTGATGAAAAGGCAGAGTCTTCATAACCTCTATGTCTGGCATACACAGAATAGTCTTTTATAGAAACATCCCCAGTGGGCCCTCCCTACATCTTTTTTTGCTCTCAGCACAAACTTCAATATGTTACTTTACTGGAGAGATAAAAGTGGCATCCCAATCACATGAATTAGGCCAGGATCACTGCACAATAAAAAAGGGTACCTCTGATGGGCATGTTGGAAGTCTACTCCAGCAAATGCCACTGAATGGCAAAAAATAAACCCAATCAACCCTTCCCCAAGGAGGGTCGCCTAGCCAATGCTATGAACAGAAACACTTGTTAACTGTTCAGCTACTGCATAAATTTTTACTCTCATACAATTCCCTGCTTATGCTTAGCATAAACTCATTTTAAATAATGCACGTGCATTTTTCCTTGTGATCCTGAGTGACTTTATATTATTGTGCAGATGTAAGGACAAAAATTTGTGCACAAATACATGACTAAAAAAGGCATTGCTGTAAGCCAGCCAACTGGCAGCTATTCAGTGCCTGCTGTATACTTGCCGGTTGCTACTCTAAGCACTACAGGTCTACCCTGTAGCAGCATTTCATCCAGGAAATGCATTACTGTTAGGTTTAAATTAATTAAATCATATAGAGTGCTTTAACGAAAAAAAAAAAGCATTGCTGTTCTTATATTTCCTTCCTTTAAAAAATTTTATTAAATTGTTTCAGGTTAATTGAGGGTACAAAGAATTAGGTTACACTGTTTGCATTTGTTAGGTAAAGTCCTTCTTGTAATTATGTCCCACCCCTAAGAGGTGTGCCATATGCCTCAACATTGTGTCCATTAAGTGGGAGCAGGTCCATTCCCCTCCAGCCTCCCCTTTCCCCACTCCCTTGAACCCCTACTCCCCACCTTGAATTGATTTGAGTTTTTCTCTTATGTGATTATTAGATTAAAACTTTTCATTTATACATTGTGAACTGAGTTACTCAGGTTGATTATATTGGATGTGTTACAATTAAGCTAATGTTAAGGGTAAATGATGAAACATAGATGCAAAAGCAGCTTTAATTAATGGAAATCATCTTGTTAATATCTAAGAAATTCATCAGATAATATTTAGTACTTCACATCAATCCAGCTTATCTTATTTGAATTGATAAGGTAGCATTAACTATTAAATGCTACGTTGGGGTGTCAGCCTAATTAGTGAAGCAAGCTTTTAATATTAGAGATTTCATTCCTGAATTTCTCCTTCTGCAAGTTACATAACTTTTATATCAATATCTAGCAAGATGTTCCAAGATTATCTTCTGGTCATGCCAACTGTAAATTTCTTCAAATTATGGCAATAAAATAATGATTTCATACAAACTTAGGAGAATACACTAAAATTCAGAACTGAACTTTCCTGTCTAACTTACAAGAAGCCACAACTGGCAGTCTGAGTTATAACAGGTACATGAATAAAGAGGGGCAGATTTTCAATCTTATACTACAAGGAGAGAAAGAGGAGAGTAACACATACCTATGTCTAAAGCAGTTCAGTTGCCCTAAACCACTTTGTCTACTTGACTTTAGCCTGTATTTCCACTTTATCTGAATATTTTTTGTACAAATTCTTAAAATGAAAATGAAATTGCTTTAAGGTCAACTAAAAGTGAATTACACTATTCTCATTACAATAAATAAAAATAAATGCTTAAGAATGTAAACACTGAATTAAAATTTTTATAAAATATTCAAAATAGATAAATGGAAAATGCCACCTAAAACAAAACCAAACGAAAAATTTCTGTTAGTTCTAAAATTTTGGATTTTAATAAATACTTTAACAAAATGATGTTGCATGTCCTCTTAGAAAATTAAGTTTAGGTTGGGCAGTATAGTGGCTCATGCTTATACTCCCAGCACTTTGAGAGGCTGATGGAGGCTCACTTGAGGCCAGGAATTTGAGGCCAGCCTGAGCAATACAGTGGGAGTCCATCATCTCTACATCTCTATAAAACACTACTTATATATTTAAAAAATTAGACAGGCATAGTGGCACGTGCCATAGTCCTGGCTACTCAGGAAGCTAGGCAGGAGGATCACTTGAGCTGAGGAGTTTGAGGCTGCAGGGAGCTGTGATCATAACACTGCACGCCAGCCTGGGAGACAGAGTGAGAGCTGTGTTTAACAAAACAAAAAATAAAGGAAGGGAGGGAGTGAAGGAGGGAGGGAGGGAAGAAGGAAGGAAGGAAACAGAGTTTAAGATGATTCAAATTTTAAAAAGGTGAACAGATGAACGGAAATAAAAGGACATTCCAATGAAAGAAAATCACTCCAAAGTGGCAGTGCTTTCTAGATAAGAAAACTGAAGGCTTAAAAGGTTAAATGTCATCAAAAGTCACACCTGGCTAGATCAGTTATCAAACATGTATTTAAACCAAATCCCTATACTATCGTTACAATAGAATACTCTCTATATCATACTGTATCCTGGTCAGCACACAGTCAAGTCTAAGAATCAGACTGAAGAAGGCTGACTAGATGATGTTATTTCTGTTGAAGATATGAGAAAGAAGCGTGTCATTTTATCATGTAGTATAAAATATAAAATATATATAAAGGTCTACATTACAGAGCTCTTTAGAAAAGATATTACTTTTTGAGATGAATCAAAAGATAAATGGACATACGAGGCTACCTCCCAAAGGTAAGGAATAGCTGGGCTAAGAGGTATAATTAGCAATGACTAGACTCTGGAGAGTGTACAAGCAATTTAACTGGATTTTTTCCAAAAATCCCTAATGCACTGAAAATGAAGGGAGTTATTTAGCTTTTCTTTATGATATTTATGTTTATAGCTTATTCCACAGAGAGATAGAAAAGATAAACAAGTAAAAGTGCAGCCCAAAACTAAGAAAAGCACGGCAATTGGAGATGTATCAGGAAATCGCAGACAAATGAGGTTGGACAGCCCAGTTTGCATCAGTGAAACCAGGTCCATGGTCAGCATCTGGGGCGTAGAAAGAAAGGAAGCCACCATCTAATGGGCACTGGGAAATGAGTAAAGGAGTTTGAGTTGAAACATGACATTTTCCAAGCATTTTAGGAGAGGTGTTAGAATAAACTAAAGAGACAGAAGGAAACAAGAACAAATAGAACGTTATTCTATCATTAACATATAAGAGACCACAGAATATGATGATGTTGGTCCAAGTGGAGGAAAAGAATAACAGAATTAGTGGGACTTGGTGGGCAGTGCAGGTGGCTAAGAAAAAAGGAAAGGAAAGCTCACAGAAAACTCCAGGTTTTCAGTTTGAGTGACTACAAAAATGGAGTGGCACAGTGGTAGCAAGAAATTAGTGCCTTTTAATCTGCATTTTAAATCTCAAAATACACATGTTAGCTCCAACTCTACTCAGTGCCTAAACTAAAGCATTCAAAGGATGGAAGCAGTTCCCTGTTTCTGGTTTGGAGACAGTCTCCTTCTCGTATACCTGTGACACAATGTTATGTGTACACGCAGACCCTAGATCTGCCATAGTAAGAAGCTGTCTGTACCAAATCCATCAGGTTCTCCTTACAAATGAAACTTCCTATTTTCTCTGAATATAAAAATGTTATCATAAATAAAATTGAAATAATAGAAATGAAAGAAATGACCCCAATCCTAATTACCAAAAAAAATCCACAATATGTCAAGGATTTCTTCTGTGTTCAGAAATATCATTCTACCATTTTAATGGCTATTTTATCATATTATTATATTATGCAATTATAATTATGCATAGATATCATATGATCACATAACATATTTATTACATAGAATTTTTAATTAAAAGATAAAATCGTATGTATTTATATGTATTTGTCATACATACAATAAATATACACATGCTGTCTCCACAAAACATGTTCTCCATAAAACAGGATGTCTTGAAATATATAAACATATGGAGTGACTACTAGATAATTATGAATTAACCCACACAGTTATTATTTATAATTTAGCGTTAATATCTTAGCATTAATCAAGAATATTGCTATTAACACAGTCATCACATTATACATAGATTCTTGAACTTCTATTCTTATCTAACTGAAATTTTGAATCCTTTACTTTTAAAAACTAGTTTTCAATTGAATAGGACAAAATTATATTACATTATCATTTTATTTGCATTTTTATATTATTAGCAAGTCTGAATACATTTGAATATTTTATTGGCCATATTAACTATTCATCTATCACTTGTGTTAAAATCAATTTTCATAGTTATTTTTCTTTTGGTATGTGTATGTTATTTTCATAGTAGAAAAGTTTTAAAGGTTGAGATAGTCAAATATATCTTTTCTTTCTGGATTTCTGTCTCTGGTATCATTTCCTTAAAATCCTTCTATATTCTAATTTACCAATATTTGTGTTTGTACTTTCATTATTTTTGTGAGTATGTGTGTGACATTTTTTTTTTTTTTTTGAGACAGAGCCTCAAGCTGTCACCCTGGGTAGAGTACTGTGGCATCACAGCTCACAGCAACCCCAAACTCCTGGGCTCAAGCGATTCTTCTGCCTCAGCCTCCAAAGTAGCTGGGACTACAGGCGCCTGCTACAATGCCCAGCCATTTTTTTGGTTGCAGCCATCATTGTTGTTTGGCAGGCCTGGGCTGGATTCGAACCTGCCAGCTCAGGTGTATGTGGCTGGCGCCTTAGCTGCTTGAGCCACAGGCCCCAAGCCTCATAATTGTTTTTTTTTTTATAATTAAATCTCTCATGCATCTAAAATTTAGATTGGTATAAGGAATGAAATACTAAGCAAACTTTTTTTCTAAGTGATTATTTGTTTTTATTAAACACTTTAGAAGTAATCAGCCTTTTCCATGATGATCTGAAATGTTGCCTTTATCATATACTAAAACATAGGATGCCAGATGTATTTCCACATTGCTATATTTCTTCCTCAGTTTCCTGATCTTCATGTCAGCTTTTCAATAGGAAAAGGAGATTTGCTCAGATTTATGGGCTTTTTAGCTGTCTTCTCACAGACAGGGCCAGTAATATGATAGTGACACAAAAGAAGTGTACTTGAAAAGGATGCAACAGCTACTTTGAGACAAAGTTTCATAGACTTAATGGCAACATAATGTCTACATTTGTTGTTTGCAGATATAATCATGTAACTTAAGTATGAAAGAAATAAACAGAAGTCATATAATGTATTTACTTAGGTGCATGTAATCAAAAAATAGAAAAAATAAACCTTTAAAAAATGTCCTCTAGCCCTCACCTTGAGCCACTGTCATAGGTAGTCTTATCACTGGTATTTGTCCCACCAGTGTGGCCTCTTTCATGCCATTGCATGTATGTCCAGAGTGGTCATGTTGAACAAATGTGACCATTTCTCAGGACTCTAAAGTCATCAGCAATATCCCAGTAACTATGAAATACATTATATCCTCTTTCTAATATGTGAATAATGTGAATAAAATTCAAAGATAGGTTATAACACATATGCATTTTCTCTAGCTGGGCTTCTTGCTTCAGTCAATTGGCAAACTATACTTCCCCCTGCTGTGTCAGGGTTCTTAGTCTTTTCTCAAATCCGGACAGCCATTCCTCTTTTATCCATCCAACACTTTCTTATTTTTTAGTCTAGCTCAAGTATCATTTCTTACAGGAAGCCCTTTCTTTGAAATTCCAAGGTTATGACTTTAATGTCCCCACTATATTCTTATGGCTCACTACCACAGCAACTCTAAGATGGCATTGCAAGTATCCGGTTAAACATCTTCTCTCCTGGAGAAGATCTGAGAGGGCTAAAGCTAATTTTTTGTTCTCGGTATCACTAGAATCTGAAAGAGTGCAAATATATAGAGGCTCAATAAATATGTGAAGACTGAACAGAAGCAGCACAGCATGGAAGTCGGGAGGATGGGATTGGATGCAAAGATGGTTAGGCTTAAGCACCACCCATGCCAGTTCATGGTCGCTTGACTGAGCAATTTCCTTATTGCACATGAGATTCTTTCTCCCCATTTGTAAAGTGTGGATAATGATAACAAACTTGCAAAAATAATACTAGACTTAAATGAGATAATGTAGATAAAGGATGTAGAACATAAAATCACAGACATAAAAACATGCTCAACAAAGGTAGCTATTAGTAGTCAATACTGGTCAGTACTATTGCATAGTGCTCACAGCAGTAAGTATTCTACCATGAAAGTTGAAAAAATGATGCTCCATTTATTCAAGATTTGTAAGAAATCCAAGGAGAATAACTGGACTTTAAGTTATCCAACTAATTAGTATTTTAATTAATAAAAATAATTAAGGAGGGTTTGTCAGTATAAACATTTCATACATAAGTTTTACATACTAAAATTTGCTTTTGTTCCCATTATTCAGAGGATACATATAAAATACATTAGTATATTAAACTTTCAAAAGTGGAAGTTTTGTTTATTCTTGTTATTGTCCTCATTCAAATTAAATGAATATAATTATAACATTTTTAGAAATTCTTCCATAACATTTGTTAATGTTATAGGACTGTCACAATTCTCCTTATATAAATTATCCTATCAATTTCATATATTTAACTTATTTAACAAAATGCAAATTTCTTAAATAAATCTGCTACCATAGAAAAAAATTGTAAATTACTCCATATGTATTGTATTTTTAGAAATCAGAAATTTGATGCTATTTCCCTGTTTTTATGTAGCCTGTTGGCACTAATGGATGGATTGTATGAGATTCAATGTTGTTAAGTATGAATTACGTATGTATTATGAACTATCTACTTCTCATGTTAATATCATTCTAGCAGTTTGCTATTTCACTTACATTACATTCAAATTCTTAGATTTTAATTCTGCATTCTTCTCATCCTATATTACATAATCTGACTTCATTATTAGATGGCAAAAGTTAAAGAAAGTCAGGAACTAACAGTTCTAGTCCCAGCTCTGCCTCTACAGGAAGGTCCAACCACAGGATGTCACATAACTTTTGTCTTCATCTTCAAAACAAGAAAGTTGCATGGAAGAAACCCAAGTGCCCATTGATCCATGAATGGATTAATAAATTGTGGAACATGTATACCATGGAATATTACGCAGCTGTAAAGAAAGATGGAGACTTTACCTCTTTCATGTTTACATGGATGGAGCTGGAACATATTCTTCTTAGCAAAGTATCTCAAGAATGGAAGAAAAAGTATCCAATGTACTCAGCCCTACTAT
>CAUYON010190446.1:0-22979 GCA_963573935.1 Arctocebus calabarensis
TAAAGGAGGAGATGGGGAAAGACTGGGAGAGAAACGGAGAGAGCTTCTCTCTCCCCACTAGAATTTTCTCCCTCTAACAGATGCCTTAATGTTTTCTGTATTCTTTTCTTTCTTTTCTGTGAATAAATTCTGTCTTAAAAATAAATAAATAAATAAATAAATAAATAAATTGGTGACCTGTATGATGTGTGAATTTAAAAATGAAGCACCTAGTAATAAACCTAATAAAATAAGTATAGAATAGGTATGCAGAAAAAGGCAAAATATTGACCAAATGAATCAAACAGGGTCTAACTTATGGTGAGCTAGTCTGATTAATGAGTTGGAAGACCCAATATTGTTATGTTAATTCCTGCTAGTTTAATATACAAATTCAACGCAATTCTGACAAAAATTCATGAAATCTTTTTCTTGTGTATTAATACTATACTGATAAACTGATTCTAAAATTGATATGAAAAGGCAAAGGTTTTAAACCAATTAACAAAATACTGAACAACAAAGGCAGAAGAATCATGCCAATTAATATCAAGGTTTATTATAAATCTACACTAATTAAGTCACTCTGTTATTGGCAAAAGAATAGATATATTGATAAATGGAATGAAATACAGAAGCCAAAACAGACCTCCATGAATATAGCTAACTCATTTTTGACAAAAATGATAAGATAATTCAATGTAATGAATAGACTTCAAAAATTGTTGTAGAGCAATTGGATATGTATATCGAAAAAAAGAAACTTAAACTCAGATCTCAGAACTTACATAAAAATTAATTGGGTATAGATGTAAAACACAAATCTTTTAGAATAAAAATTTAGAAGAAAATCTGTCACTTTGTGTTTGATAATTTTTTATGTAAAGCAACAGAACACAATGTATGAATAACAAAAGGATGTTGGACTTTTTTTTAAGTTAAACTCTACAAAGTACCTCATAAATGCATACAGTTGCGATTTTAATTAAAAATTTTAAAAGTTGGAGGCGGAGCATGATGGCAGAAGGGACAGATATCTAGCACAACTCTCCCAAATCTTAAGGTGAGAGAGAGGGTGGCTGGATCTTCTTCTGTGTGGAGTGTTGGTGTGGACAGGCAACTAGTGGGGGTATAGTGAGATGCTGTATGGCTGAACTTAAAATGTAACCCAGAGCCGTGGAATCTGCTAGAGAAATTTTTGGACCACAGTTGAAGCTGCACCAGCGGCAGCAGCCACTAGCCCCTTCTCCACAGAGGACTGCAGTTTCCAGTTTGCAGGGAACCTAAGTGTTTTGTGGAAAGATCAGGGAAATGTGGACTCTTAAGTGGAATTTCTTGACCAGAGAAGAGTGCCATTCAGAGCAGCAGGGGGCTAGGCAGACCAATATAAAATTAAGGGGAAAGAATCCCACCCAGGAACAGACTCACTTGGAAATGTTGAAAATGGCGACCCCCCACAAGCACCTTTTTCCAGAACAGCAGGTGTGAATGAATAAACTTGATCATTCCTGGCAGGGAATATAGGTATAGATTGGCAGCTTGGGGTGTGCAGTATGTGGCAGATTGCTGGTCGCAAAACTGCAATCTTGAGCTGCAGAACCTGACGGAAAAATCTCGGCACTGCTACTGAACAGGCAGGCCCCAGTAGCAACCAGCTCCTCCCCCACAGAGGATTGCAATTCCCAGTTCCTGGGGAAAAATAGGTGCTGAGTGGAGAAGTTGGTGAAACGGTGGTCTCCCTCACCCAATCCAGAGATCAGATACAGGTATCATCTGGAACAGAGCAGCTGAGATTGGGTAGCCAATTGGATAATAGACATGTTTTGAAATATCAGAAATGTTGTATTCCTTTCTAACTTCTAATAAAAGTCCGATCTTACCACCAGAAAAAAAAAAAAAAAGAAGAAATTTCAGAAATGGCCATGACAGACACCTCCTTCTACAGTTCAGATATGGTGGTAACCATGGTAACAAAATAAACTGTGAATCTGGCATAAGCCTGAGAACTGCTCACAGCACCATCTGATGTCCATAAAGTATTTTGCAATGTAAATATATTCCTACTAATATGTTGACCCCTACATCATTCATATAGTAATATTATGTTATATATATATATACACACACACACACAATATTTTGGTGGTTTGTGTCTTTTTTAGTTTTTCTTCTCTTTTTTATCCTTTTCCTGTCAGAGTTATTGTTAATTTTCTTTTATTTTTTTTTATTTATTTATTTATTTTATTTTTTCTTTTCTTTTTTTATTAATAATATACATTTTTTAAATTTTCTTTTCTTCCTCTTCTTCTCTTCTTATCATTGCTGAGAGTGCTTACATCAGATTTTTAGAGTTTTTCTTTTCTTTTCTTTTCTTTTGGATCATCATCATTTCTGTTGTAGTTGTTTTTTGTCTATATGTCCAGTTGTTTCTGATTGTCTGTACATTTGTATGCTTGTGTGTCTGGTAGCCTTTTGTTGTTTATTTGCTTGTTTGGTCTCAACATGTTTTGTGTTTTGCTAAATCCTCAGGCTGGCTACTTTCCCTAAGTATAATTTTCACATTCAACAAGAACAAAAGGGACTCAGGGATGACAGTTGACTGCAACCAGGTTTCAACAGAAGCTCCAATCCAGAGTGAGAGATAATGGCCAGAAAGAATCCCAATAAAGCCGAAGGAGGGGAGCCAAGCTGAGAGAAGAGATAGATAACTGCATGTCTTCCCTGCCAAGGCAAACTTCAACTCCAAGGAAACAGATTTCAGGTACAAATCTCATCCCAAAGAGGACATGTGTCTGCCCCCTCCCCTAAGAGAGTTGCTTGCTTGCTATGGGACCTTTACTTGTGAGTGATCAGTTGAGGCTCTCCTCCCTCATCCCACCAGAGGGAATTGCTGGAAGTTGGGACTCCTCCAGAGAGTCCTTGCTGTGAGCCCAGGAATTCCCTTGTTTGGCAGGAAGTTTAAACAAATATTTTCCTTGCCACCTTGAACTTCCAGTTTACCCTTCCCCACTGGCCTGGTGGTCTAGCAGTCCAACCCCTGCAGAGACCAGAATCTCTGCACTTCTTGGTTAGGACTGGGCATTGCATAGACAGAGGCAGTGCAGCTGTGCTGTATCTGTGAATCTAGTAACAGTACAGAAAGACATAGAGGGAAAGGTGGCTGACCTGGCCCTGAGAAAGTGTATCTCAACAGTGGGCAGAGGCTTGGGTATCTGTACTATAGGTGAAGACCTGGGAATTGCTAAGGTGCATGAAACCAAATGCAGACATGCTACCCAACACCAGCATTAGTAGAGTGACCTGGCTGGGGTCCAAATTGGGAGAGTCATTCCACAACTCTATGGTGTGCTGGAGGGAACCAGACCTTGCCCTATAGGGGTACCAGAGCTACAGAACAGTGGCAACAAAGGTGCTTTGACTGAAGGAGAAATTCTTTTGCTGTCAGGATGTCCTCAGGTTTAAATTGAGCTCAGGTGGAACTTTCTCCAGCTGTCATTGAGTGCCTGCAGCAAGCAGGCTTCAGCTTCCTCTGCTGGATGGTGGCAGAGGGTGGTAACCACGAGGAAGCTGTGGCCTTACTTTGATTCTGGCAGGCACAGAGTCCTGGCACATTTGCTTATTGGACAGAACTGGGCCACGGAGACTGGGTTAACAGAGACTGCCAGTGGGGCTACCAGAGACTGGGGTTACCAGAGTCCAGTGGTGAGGGGAGAGCAAGGTGGGGAAAGAGGGATCAACCCCCTTGATCCAAACCTTCCACTGGCGGGCCTGTCTGACTCCTCAGAGCACCAGAGGTGCTCAAGCCACACTTGAGCTACCAGTAGTCTCCTAGTATCTAGCTGCTGGAGACCATTCAAACAACTTCAGCTAGAGAGTGGGTGCTGTTTGGGACAATTGGTTTGGAACTCTTGAACTGGACAAATCACAAGTGATACCCTTGTTTTGTTGTAGTGGTAAGGTTTGATTTTCTTGATTTTCTTCTTCCAGGTATTACCTGTGGGGGATGGGCTGTCCTAGTTGCTTGTATTTCTCCAATTTTGAGACTGCAACCCAGAGTCACTGATTCACTAGGTTTGGACAGAGATCAGATGAATACAAGAGAGAACCATGTACCCCCATTACACTAATCAGGCCTCTAGAGTCACAGACTAGTACTGTACAGATCCTTTGCAAAATTGTAGAGGAAAAGCTGCAGTCACCAGTCCCAATTCCTTGGTGTAGGGCTGGTCGACAACAACCCCAGAAGTCACCAATCCAATTTCACCTTACCTGCTCATCTAGATAAACAGTGAAAAACAATCATGGGGTGAAATCAGTGGAAAACTCTGGCAACCTGAATAATCAAAACAGTTCAACACCCCCGAAGAAGGACAAACCAGCCAAATGAAAGGATCTCATTCATAAAAGAAGGATGAAATGTCAGAAATCAAATTCAGAATTTGGATGGCAAATAAGATCAACAGAATGCAAGTAAAGTTGGAGTTGGAAATTCTAGGAATAATTCAAAAGATGTCTCAATAATTCAATGAATTCAAAGAAAAAATCATCAAAGATTTAGACACATTGAGAAAAGAAGTTGCAGCCCTCCAAGATATGAAAAATACAGTAGAATCACTCAGTAACAGAATGGAGCAAGCAGAAGAAAGGATTTCTGACATCGAAAACAAAGCCTTTGAGCCAAATGCTCAAAGAGGAAGAGAAGTGGAGAGCAAAAATGGATCACTCTCCCAGGGAGCTCTGAGATAATTCGAAGAAAACCAATATTCTCCTTATAGTGATCCCTGAGGCAACAAAGTAGCTTTGCAAGGCACAGAGGCTCTTCTTCATGAGATAATGAAAGAGAACATTCCAGACATGCTAAGAGATTCTGAAATTCAGCTAGCAGACAGTTTCAGAATCCCAGCACATCTCAACCTGAATAGAACATCCCCCAGGCACATCATAATTAACTTCATTAAAGTTAATATGAAGGGGGAAATTCTGAAAGCATCCAGACATAAGAAAACCATAACCTGCAAGAAGAATATAAGAATGACTGCAGAAATCTCTACTGAAACCTTTCAAGCTAAAAGAGGGTGGTCATTGACTTTTGATCTCCTAAAACAAAATAACTTTCAACCCAGGATCCTGTATCTCAGCTAAACTGAGTTCATTTATGTTGGAGAAATTAAATACTTCAATGACATTCACATGTTGAAAAAATTTTGCCAAACTAAACCAGCTCTCCAGGATATCCTCAGACCTATCCTTCATAATGACCAGCGCAATTCTCTACCACGAAAGTAAACTCACTTTGAAACTGGTGATCAAATTCCATCTTCCACAAGGGCAAAAGGATTAAAAATGTCCATTGATCTCTCAAAAACCTTGATACCCAAAATTCTACTAGGCCTATTAATATTCTCAATTAATGTGAATGATGGCTTAAATTGCCCTCTAAAGAGTCATAGGCTGGCTCACTGGATACAAAAACCTAAGCCAGATATCTACTGCATACAAGAATCTTATCTTATCTTAAAAGATAAATACAGACTTAGGGTGAAGGGATGGCCATCTATATTCCAGGCAAATAGAAATCAGAAAAAAGCAGGTGTTGCAATTTTCTTTGCAGATACAATAGTCTTTAAATCAACAAAAGTAAGGAAAGATAATGATGGTCCTTTCATATTTGTTAAGGGCAAGACTCAACATGATGAGATTTCAATTATTAATATTAATGCACCCAACCAAAATGCACCTCAATTTATAAGAGAAATTCTAATAGACATGAGCAACTTGATTTCCTCCAGCTCCATAGTAGTCAGAGATTTTAACACTCCTTTGGCAGTGTTGGACAGATCCTCTCATAGGAAGCTAAGCAAAGAAATTTTAGATTTAAACTTAACCATACAACATTTTGATTTAACAGACATTTACAGAAAATTTCATCCTAACAAAACTGAATACACATTCTTCTCATCAGCCCACAGAACATACTCCAAAATCCATCACAAGTCTAACCTCAGCAAATTTAAAATAATAGAAATTCCTCACATCTTCTCGGAAAATTATGGAGTAAAAGTGGAACTCAGTAACAACAGGAATCTGCATACCCATACAAAAACATGGAAGGTAAATAACCTTATGTTGAATGATAGCTGGGTCATAGATGAGATTAAGAAGGAAATTTCCAAATTTTTGGAACAAAACAATAATGAAGACACGAATTATCAGAACCTCTGGGATACTGCAAAGACATTCCTTAGATGGAAATTTATAGCACTGCAAGCCTTCCTCAGAGAAAGGAAAGAGAGGAAGTTAACAACTTAATGAGACATCTCAAGCAGTTTGGAAAAGGAAGAACATTCCAATCCCAAAGCCAGTAGAAGAAAGAAATTACCAAAATTAGAGCAGAATTAAATAAGATTGAAAACAAAACAATTATACAATAGATCAATAAATCAAAAGTTGTTTTTTTGAAAAGGTCAATAAAATAGATAAACCTTTGGCTAACCTAACCCCCCCCAAAAAAAGTAAAATCTCTAATTTCAACAATCAGAAACAGTAAAGACAAAATAACAACAGACTCATCAGAAATTCAAGAAATCCTTAAGGAATATTACAAGAAACTTTATTCTCAGTAATATGAAAATCTGAAGGAAATTGACCAATACTTGGAAACATGCCACCTTCCAAGACTTAGCCAGAATGAAGTGGAAATGTTGATTAGGCCTGCATCAAGATCTGAAATAGCATCAACTATACAAAATCTCCCTAAAAAGAAGAGCCTGGGACCAGAAGGCTTCACATTAGAATTCTACTAAACCTTTAAAAAGGAACTAGTACCTATATTACTCAACCTTTGCCAAAATGTACTAAAAGTAGGAATGTTACCCAACACATTCTATGAAGCAAACATCACCTTGATCCCCAATCCAGGAAAAGACCCAACAAGAAAAGACAATTATAGACAAATATCACTAATAAATATTGATACAAAAATATCAACAAGATCCTAGCAAACAGAATCCAGCAATACATCAAAAAATTATACACCATGACCAACTGGGTTTTATCCCAGGGTCTCAAGGCTGGTTCAATATACATAAATCTATAAATATAATTCAGCACATAAGTACATTAAAAAGCAAAGACCATACGGTTCTCTAAATTGATGCAAAAATGCTTTTCATAATATCCAGCATCCCTTCATGATCAGAACACTTAAGAAGATTGGTATAGAAGGGACATTTTGGGCCTAGTAGCAACTTATGTGTAGCCAAGCACAGCAAGAGTGGGGAGAGAGGACCCCAGTCCGTGGGTTTCATCCAGAGGCTTCCCTTTGGTGATACAGGAGGTCAGTGAGAAACTTCCAGAAGAACAAAAATCACATTATAACAAAGATATCTGTATCAGAATGTTTATTGCAGCCCAATTCATAATTGCTAAGTCATGGAAGAAGCCCAAGTACCCATTGATCCATGAATAGATTAATAAATTGTGGTATATGTACACCATGGAATATTATGCAGCCCTAAAGAAAGATGGAGACTTCACCTCTTTCATGCTTACATGGATAGAGCTGGAAAATATTCTTCTTAGCAAAGTATCCCAAGAATGGAAGAAAAAGTATCCAATGTACTCAGTCCTAATATGAAACTAATTTACAAGAACATGAGGAAAGGGGCAAGAGAGGGGGGAAGAAGTGAGGATGGGTGGAAGGAGAGTAATTGGTGGGTCCATACTTACAGTGCATCTTAGAAGGGTACAAGTGAAACTTACTAAATGTGGAATATAAATGTCTGCACACAATAATGAAGAAAATGCCATGAAAGGTATGTCAACTAGTTCTATGAAAATATTTCAAATTGTATATAAAACCAGCACAATGTACCCCATGATTTCATTTATGTACACAACCATGATTTTCATAATAAAAAACAAATAAATAAAATAAAAATAATTTACTATTAGAAAAAAAATTAAAAAGTTAAACTCTGTGAAAGACAGTATTGACAGATTGAATGGAGAAGCCACAGTTTGTGAGAAAATATTTACAAAACACTCACCTGATAATTTGTTTACAAATATGCTCAGTAATAAGAAAGTAACTCAAGTACGAACTGGGCAAAAGATCTGATCAGAAACCTCACTAAAGATATACAAATGGCAAATACAATAAGAAAATATGCTCAACAGTATATGTCATTAGGGAAATACAAATTAAAACAATGAGATACTATTAAGCACTTATTAGAATTCCTATGATTGTACAGGATTGAAGAATTGCCAATGCAAACACTGGTGAGGAAGGGAAACAACAGGAATTCTCATTCATTCCTGGACAGAATGCAAAATGAAACATTCCCTTTGCAAAATAGTTTGGCAGCTTCTTAAAATGCTAACCATAATCTTACCATACACAGTAATAGTACACTTAGGTTTTCATCCAACCAATTTGAAAATTATGTCCATGTGAAAATTTGCACACAAATGTTCATACACAATAGCAGCCTCATTCATAATCACCAGATAAAGAAGCAACCAAGATATACTTCAATATGGACAGTACCTGTGGCTCAGTTAGTAGGGCACTGGACCCATACACCAAGGGTGGTAGGTTCAAACCCACACCAGACAAAATGCAAAACAAAAAAATAGCCGGCCACTGTGGTGGGCACCTGTAGTCCCAGTTACTCGGGAGGCTGAGGCAGGAGAATAGCCTAAGCCCAGGAGGTGGAGGTTGCTATGAGTTGTGACACTATGGCACTCTACCAAGGGCAATAAAGTGAGACTCTTGTCTCTAAAAAAATATATATATATATATATATAAAATATAACATATTTTAAAATATTTTAAATATATATATATATATAAATCCTTCAATAATTGAATGGACAATTGGTGTACATCCATGCAGTGAAAGATTATTCATCAATATAGATTAGTGAACTATCACTGAGATCGTAAATGAGTGTTGGTAGGTGGCAGAAACCAGTCTGAAAAGGCTACATATTGTATTATTCCATGTATATGAAATTTTCGAAAAGGCAAAACTATAGACACAGAAACAGATCAGTGATTGCTAGGAGACTGGGGAGAATGAAAATTTAAAAAATAAAACAATCATATTTTTTAGGTTAAGGGCACTATTTTGTATCATACTATAGTATTGGGTACATGACATCATTCATTTGTTAAAACCAACACCAAGAATCAACCTTATATACACAAATTTATGGAATCAATTATGACATCTGGAGCCCCAGTGATGAAAGGAAAATTAGGAAGATTGTGGCAAAGGAATATGATGATATTACAAATGTGTGGCATAACATCCTTAAATGAGTTAAGTAAAAAGGAGATGGCCTAAGGAGCTTTGGAAATGAGAGGAAATTATAGGACTAAAGACAAAAAAAAAAACAAAACTATTTATAAGCTCTGTACTCAAGTTGGTAAAGTTGTTTCTCACTGGGGTACAAGTTAACAATTCGAGTTGGGCATGGTGGCCCACATCTATAATCCTAGCACTCTGGGAGCCTGAGGCTGGTGGATTGCTTGAGCTCAGGAGCTCAAGACCACCCTGAGAAAGAGGGAGACTCCATCTCTACAAAAAATAGAAAAACTAGCTGGGCATTGTGGTGCTCGGCTATAGTCTCATCTACTTAGGAAGCTAAGGCAAAAAGATTGCTTGAGCCCAGGCATTGGGTTACTATGAGCTAGGCTGATGCCACAGCACTCTCCCTAGGGCACAGAATGAGATTCTGTCTCAAAAACAAAAAAGATAGAACAAAGAGCTTAAAACAATGGAAAATTTAAGAATTAACGTTGCTATAGAACATTCTCACCAAGTCAAAGTCTCATTAGATTCTGAGAACACTGGGCTTCTAACTAATATGAAGATAGTCTGCATGTAGCTAAATGCTTCTAGGTGAAATACTGGAAATGATATATATTGTATGATAAGATACAAGCATTAAGAAGCTATTGCTTATTGACAATTTATACTTCTGTTTGAATTTTGGGAAGAGTGAAAGCAATAAATCAGTTAAAGGGTCTGCCTTTATCAAAACATTATAATTAATAGATTCTTAAAATTTTAGATTACCTATTTTTTTCTTCACTTTTCTGAGAATTTCCTTTTAAATCTATTTTGAAACAAAATTGTTTTATCTCATTGTCCACTGCAATAGAAATTGAAGTAACTGATGTTTTCAGATAATTTAAGAATAAGGAGTGACTGGTTAGTGGTAAATCATATTTTACATATTTTAAAATTATACTTTTAGAGTCATTTTATTAACATGTATTTCAAATATACATTGTGGGAAACATATAAAGATATGCATACACAAAACCAGGGCTTAATCCATGGTGATATTTGCCAATGTGTCAAGAAATCAAATTACCTACTAACTTTTTCTCATCATTTCATCCCCAGAGCTTTCTGCTGTCTTGAAGTTGTCACATATTCCCTGCATGTTTTTGAACTGTTATGTTACATCCATGTTCATAAAAAATGAAAGTTTTTGTTTTGAATAACTTAAATTATTAAATGCATGGTTTTATACTTCGTGTATCTTTGAATATCTTATGTTAATTTAATTCCCATTTTCAAATGAGTCTACATTCATACACTTAATTTTTCAAATTCACTTTAACTACACTTTCCTAAAATTTGCCCTCCAAAATGGTTGTATGAACGACTGGTCTCACCAGCAATGTACAGGTGTTTCAGTTAAATAAGAGATTATGAAGTTTACAAATCTCATTTCCCTTTCCTCATGACTAGACAATCTAGATTCCATTTCCTAGTCTTTCTTGCCATCAGGTGTCACCAAAGCACTGAATAGGTGACATGGGAGCCAAACAGATGTGTACTCCTTTAGTCACTATAGCTAAGAGTCTCCCCCCATGTCACTGTAGCTAAGAAACGAGTCTTCCCCCATGTTCTTTTCCCCATTTACCAAATGAATGGAGAGTCCTCTGAGTAACTCAAAGAGGGCTGAGCTTCAAGATGAGAGGAAGTGGGCTTCCTGAAGGATCTCATCAGAGGCTGTGGGACCCGGAACATGCGGCCTGGATTGGAGAAAGAACAATATGTGAATTTGCATTGTATTAAACTACCTCAATTGCAAGTTTCAATTTCAACTGGTATTGTTACCTAAAAGTTTAATTAATGTACATTATATTTCTTTCCATCATTACTTCTTTTTGAAGTTATCAGACTTACATTTTAAATCTATTTTAACTTTTAAAAGACAGATACTGTACAGATCTCACTTAGTACTATTTAATGAGATTAAGCAGGATTTTCCATGTTTATTGGCATTTGGTTTCTTCCTTCTTCATCTCTTGCCCATTTTCTAACAGGTTATTTATCTATTTTTTTCTCATTGTTTTGGAGGAATGCCTTATGTATTTTGGCTCCTGAGCCTTTAGAAGCTGTGTTCATTGTTAATATCTTCAGCCATGTCTGTGGATTTTAACTTTGTTCGTGGTATTATTATTTTCCACATATTTTATTCATTTCAGTGTGGTAGATTTGTCATTCACTTCTTTTGTGGTTTGTGCATTGTGTCTTGTATGGAGTTCTACTTTACTCTGTAGCCACCAAGGGATTTTCTTATAGAAACTTCCAAAAGTTTTGAAGTTTTAGTTGTTCACATTTAGAATTTTACTCTGTTTGAAGTTTGTCTTTGTGTATTATGTGGAGTAATAACATAATCATATTTTTGGTTATATTCTGTTATAGAGAAAATACTGACACATGTATACCCATACGGGCCTGTTTCTAAGCTCTCTATTCTGTCAACAGCCTAATGTGTACACAGTACTACCTTTATTAGCTATATCAATGTCTCACTGTCTGATGACTATATCTAGTGTTGGAATGGATTGAGTCAACTCTTCTCCAAAAGATGAGGTTCTTTCCTGTTTGGTGTTATAAAACCTATATATAAAACTGAAGATGAGCATTAATCAGGTCAAACTTATTCAATTTGCCAAGGAATGGAGAAGAGGGAATGTGGCTTGCAAATCAACTTCTCACTTTGTGAGTTCAGAGAGTTAAATGTAAGGAAGGAATTTAATATTAAAAATTATTAATTTTTAATTATTAATAATTAAAAATATTAAGAATATCCTTTTTTTCTTAGAATCATTGGAAATCTTCTTGGAACTGTAGCATGGGTGTGTCAATTAGCATGGCAATTAGATTAAAATAAAATTAGAGGTTCTTCAGAGGTCAAGTGAGCTGCCATCTTGGATCCCATCAGTTTTTGCCCATGTGCTCATGAGGAGAAACTTTGACAGCAGGCATCCTCTTTCTTAAAGACAAGCAGAGTCAGAGAGGGGATAGGTACTCAGCTATGTCATGTGGCCATAATGTTGAGAAACAATATCTGGTAATAGAGTTTCTCTTTCTGCTCTTTTGCAGATTCATCTCAAGTCTTCAAACCTATCTCATTCCATAAGATTTTAGGATCAGTCCAGCTCTATAAGAAAAATATTCTAATCTGTAGTTTTAATTAGAAATACATTATTAATATATCTAGAGATTATGTTATTGAAATTAACATTGCCTTGCCACTCATGGACATAATATTATAGAAGCCAACAGAGAAACTCCTCCTTCTCTCTCTTAAGATTCACTGAAAAATCAACTCTCAAAAGGCAGATTAATTGGAGAAAAGATATATAAAATATATTCATGTCACAGTCATCATTGCCCAGTGGGGTGCCTAAGCATCTTGAGGTTACAAAAAGAATGGGGACATGGATTGTGGGGCAAACCAGGTGATGGGAAAGACAGAGAGAAGGCTTAGCTAGGAAAGGTGGTGTTGCTCACAGCTAGCAGCTCTCAGAGATGGTGAATGTTTCTTTCAGAACTTTAAAGGTGTCAGTCTCTTAGTGTATCTTTTCTAGATCCCATCTGGCTGCACTAATGCAGAGTCTCTACAGATGTGAACTACCCCCACAAAAGACAGATTTGCAGTGTTACTTCTATTTGCAGCCTCTCTGACAGCCATCTCAAACTATGTCAGAAAACATATTTTGGGTTAAAATATTTTGATTTTCTTTAGTATCTTCCTCAAAATGTTATGGTTTTCTTTAATGACTTAGAGTAAAGCTTAATCACTTTTTTAATAAACATGTTCTATTTTGTTTTTACTCATTAAACCTTCTGGGTCTTGCTCTAATAGTAAATGGAAACTTCATAAAATGTCTTAGATTTTCTAATTGATTTGGGCTTATACAAAGAAATGCTATTGATTTGGTACATTAATCTTAAAAATTATAGTTTGTAAAATTAGAGTTTGGTTTCTTTCTAATAGTTATTTCTAAAAACCCATTGAATGTAATTTTTTACTGTTTTCTGGTTTCCATGACAAACTTGCTATCCATTTGTTATTCCTACTTGGAAATTTTGCTTATTTATTCTGAATTCTCACAATTTTTTCTTTGTCTTTCCTGTTCTATAGTTGTGATACTATGTGTCTAAGTGTGTATTTATTATATGACTATTTACATGACTTTTTCTCACAGTGGTTTGTTTCTTGATGTCGTAACTTTCATTGCCAAATATTTTTATCTTGTAGTGGCTATTTAATATTTTCCGTGAAAATGTTGTGTCCTCTTACAACAGCAAGAACAAATTACCTGTCCCTAGGGTGCTTAAGGAGTTCAGTTTCTGGCTTATAAATCTGTATGTTATTTTTTAGACCCCAAACAGGCCGTGACACATGCTTTCTTTGGCGCCTTGGGGGAAGTCTGCCCTCCCAACAGCAGACTGGGGACACACACAGTACTACAGAGTTTCCCAGGAAGTTGCAGGGCCCAGGTTTTTTACCAGACATGATCTTTCAACAGCAGAACCTCCATAGTTGGCCACCTCCCTACATTGACCACTTCCTTCAGTTGACCTAATTTGTATAACTGGATCTGCACCATATCTACCTATCAGTACAGCAGACCTAGTACGTAATGTTAGCCCCTCCATATATTGACCAGCTTGTTACTGTCCCTTGGGTGGTCAACATATAAAGGTTCTATTGCATTTGAATTCCTAGCCCTCCAGTTTTCATTCCAATGTATCTCTGTCTAAGACTGTGGACAGAAGTCTTCTTCAGATGCCTCTTCTGAGGCCTCGCTACAGGAGAGGAGAGGGCAACTGTGAAGATACTTTCCCTACTCTGTCTCAGTACCAGAACTTTCCTATTCCAAGACCTTCTTCCTCCTCCCTAAAACCTTAGGATCCACAACACTGCCAGAGCCTTCTATTGGGGCTCCTGCTACAGTGAGCAGAAGTGTGTCACCCACTTCTGACTGATGCACCTAAACTCCACTTGTGTGCTGTTCCATGGGAAAGGGAAAGGGAGTGGTCAGCACTTTCTTTAGTTTGGGTCTTTCATTTGTACCATGGAGGAAAGTGATTAACGGCTTAACTCTCATTTTTGGCTTATTGCTTTAATTGGCTCCCTTGACACCAGGCAGCTCAGATCTCTCTCCCAGCTCAGCTGAGCTCCTGACAGCTTTACAACCCCATCCCTAACGCTAGCATAGATATATTAGACCCCCTCATTGTTTCAAGCTCCCCAATAATCCACTTGTGTTTTGCAATTCTAGCTTTAATTCTCTCTGTGTCTCTAGAGCTTTAGTTTATTTTCTGCCTTTCAAGCTCAGATATTATAGTAGAATATTTTACCTAGACAATTTATATGTTTGTAACCAGAAGGAGGTTCATGAGGGCCCTGTCCCTTTATTACAGAAATGGGACCTTCATGTAGTTTCTGCTCCTCTCCAAAAGGAAAGAAGAAAAATTCTGATTAAAGTGAAGGGAACATTGCAGTTCAGCAATTCCTCCAAGCCTATACAGGGCAGAAGGGAGGATGAAAATTTAAACTGGATGACAAGCAAATGAATTGGGTTAAAATAAAAAAAAATTGAGACAAGGATCATTGTTGAAATGAATTTATGAATTAGCTATAAATTTTCTTCTTGCAAAGTCTGTAAAAAGAAAAAACAGCCAACTCTTCAGTATGTTTTGAAGCCTATCAATAAAGACTCTGTAAGCTGCTTTTCTATCTTGTATGAACATAGTGCCTACTTTGGAAAGCCTAATTTTAAAAATTATTTTTAGCTCACAAAGTCTAAAATTTTCATTTTGGTGACAATATAATACCATATATTTTAAATTTCCAGAGTATTCTGTCTTTAGATCACTGGATAAGAAGTAACTTCATTTATCCCTTTGCACAGTTAATACAATTTGTCTTTCCTTTTTTCTTTATTTCAGATTAATGTGAGGGTAAAGATAACTAGGTACAATGTTAACACTAGTTAAGTTAGATTCCCTCTTGTAGTTATGCCCAAGAGGTGTGCCACATACCCTTATACTGTGCCCATTAAGTGGGAGCACACTCATCCTTTTGCCTCCTCTCTTGTTTCCCCTCCCCTCACTTGAACTGAATTAAGTTTTTCTCTTATGTGGACATGTATTAGATCATCTACTGGATTTGCAAAGTGTAAAGTTGCCATCATTTTTAGTGGCTGAATAGTATTTCATGGTCTATGTATACCACAGCTTGTTAATCCATTCCTGGGTTGATGGGCATTTAGGTTGTTTCCACCTCTTGGCAATTGTAAATTGATCTGTGATAAACAATCTAGTGCAAATGTACTTAGGATAACATGATTCTTTTTTCTCCTAGGTAAATGCCAAGTAATGGGATTGTGGGATCAAATGGGAGGTCTAATTTGAGTTCTTTGAGGATTCTCCATATTTCTTTCCAAAGAGGCCACTTTAGTTTGCAGCACCACCAAAAGTGTAAAAGGATTCCCATCTCTCCACATTCACACCCACATCTACAACTTTAAGACTGTGAAATAAACTATTCTCACAGGGGTTAGGTGACATTTCAGGGTGATTTTGATTTTCATTTCTCTGATGATTAGGGATGATGAGCATTTTTTCATGTTTGTCAGCCATTTGTCGTTTTCCTCAGAGAAAGTTCTGTTCATATCTCCTGCCCAGTGATAGATGGGATTGTTTACTCTTTTATTGTTGAATAAATTAAATTTGAATAATTGAATAATTATTGAATAATTATTTGTTGAATAATTAAAATTTTCTATAGAGACTAGTTATCAAGTACTCGCCATATTTGTAACATGCAAATATATTTTCCCATTTTGAAGGTTGTCTATTTGCTTTAATTGTTGTGTCCTTAGCTGTTCAGAAACTTTTCAGATTAATTAAGTCCTATTTGTTCATTTTTGTTGTTGTTGTAATTGCCACTGAAGTCTTCTTTATAAAATCTTCCCCTAGGCCAACATCCTCAAGAGATTTCCCATATTTTCTTCCAAGATATTTTTATAGTTTCTTGTCTTATATTTAAATCTTTTATCCATCTTGAGTCATTTTTGTAAGTGGTAAAATATGTGGGTCCAGTTTCAGTATTTTACATGTGATTATCCAGTTCTTCCAGCCCCATTCATTGAATTGAGATTCTTTTACCCCCTGTATGCTTTTGTTTGGTTTATCAAAGATCAAATGGCAATAAGAGACTGCTTCCTCTAGTGGTTTTCTCTTCTGTTCTGTATGTCAATGTCTCTATTTTTGTACTGATATCATGCTGTTTTGATCACTGTGGACTCTGTGGACTTGTAATATAACCTAAAGTCTAATAAGGTTATGCCTCTGGCTTCATTTTTATCACTAAGAATTGCCTTAGCTATACAGATTTTTTTCTGGTCCCATACAAAATTAACAATTATTTCTTTTTCAGTTCTTCAAAGTTTAATGTTGGTATTTTAATGGGATTTGCTTGAATCTGTAGATTGTTTGGGATAGAATAGACATTTTAACAATTTTGATTTTTCCCAGCTAAAAGCATGTATGTTTTTCCATTGGTTAATATCTTCTGCTATTCTTTTCTTAGAATTTCATAATTCTCTTCATAGAGATCCTTTACCTGTTTTGTTAAGAATGTTCTTAAGTATTTCATTTTCTTTGAAGCAACTGTGAAGGCAATTATGTCATTGATTTTATTCTCAATGTGGCTGTTATTGGTGTATACAAAGGCTACTGATTTGTGAACATTGATTTTTTTTTATATCCTGAGATGTTACTGTATTTCATGATCACTTTCAAGAGTCTAATGGTTGAGTCTCTGGTGTTCTCTAAATATAAGATCATGTCATTGGCAAAGAGTGAGAGTTTGACCTCCTCTGCTCCCATTTGGATACCCTTTATGGCCTTCTCTTGCCTATTTGCATTGACTAGAACTTCTAGCACTATGTTGAATAGTAGTGGCAATAGAGGACAACCTTGTCTGGTTCTGGTTCTAAGTGGAAAATCTTTCAGTTTTACTCCATTCAGCATGATATTAGCTGTGGATTTATTGTTGATGGCTTCAATCTGTTTAAGAAATGTGCTGCTTATGCCCATTTTTTTACATGTTCTTGCTAGCAAAAGATTCTGAATTTTGTCAAATGCTTTTTCTCCATCTATTGAGAGGATCACATAGTGTTTATTTTTGCTTCTGTTGATATGAGGCAAAAACATACACTATTGTTTTCTGTAGTGTTTTCTTTTTAGTTGGGCCCACTCCAACTTCTCTTTCCTTGTCCTCCTCCCACTACACAAAGATTTATCCCCCTCCTACTATGATTTCATGATAGCATTCAAGTATTTATTTTGGTTAATTTCCATAGAAGCAGAGGCTGGTGCACTTGTGTGTATTTGTGTGTGTATGTATGAATGCATGCGTGAAAATTTACTGTGGGATTGCTCTCAGGAGAAACCTATAAGACAAGGAGGGAAGTGGAAGAATGAGGCAGCAGCTAAGCAGACAGGTGTTTCAGTGAAGTCTGCCTTAGTCTGATCCCCTGGGGAGTTGTAGAATGTGAATGGCACCACAGGGCTAGTTACAGGGCTAAGCTTTTGTAACCTTCCAACCTTCAGTCTTTGGATATCAGCCCTTTTCTTCCCTGGGAGTGTAACTTCTTAGACATTGATGGGAAAAATGTCTCTCATTGGCCAAGGGTAAGTTTTGAAAAGAGAAGACAGATGTGAGCCCTGAGCAGCAACTCTCAGAATAGCTGGTAGACTGTATATTGGAGGACCAACATAATCTTGGCAAGGGTTGAGTATCTACTACAATAAGATTCTTCTCCATATCCCTGCAAGGCAGTAAGAATCAAGACATAATGAAGCTGGAGATTTTATTCCTTTCTTTGTTTGGGGGTTTGCTCCAAGTTGAGTACTCAGAATTACCAATACCTAGATACTTTTTTTCTTTTTGAGACTGAGTCTCACTTTATTGCCCTCGGTAGAGTGTGTGGCATCACAACTCACAGCAACCTCAAACTCTTGAGCTTACATGATTCTCTTCCCTCAGCCTTTTAAGTAGCTGGGACTACAGGCACCTGCCACAACACCTGGCTATATTTTTCAGACAGGATCTCACTCTTGCTCAGGCAGGTCTCAAACCTGTAAACTCAGGCAAGCCACCCATCTCGGCCTCCCAAGTGCTGGGATTATAGGCGTGAGCCACCATGCCTGGCTCCTAGATACATTTTTAAGATTGTATATTAAATGCCTATGTTTGTTTAAACTCCTGCATCTCTAATTCTCTGCCTTTACCATATTTGCTATTTATTGCAAGTAACTGGGACATGCTGATGAAGGTAGAAATAGCTCTAGTAGCAACTACAGAATCAACTACAAACTGGCCCCCTGCCAGGTTAAGGTAAGCTACACTGCAAGGTCCAGCATCAGCTCAGGAAGGAATCCCTAATGTTGAGCTCTGATTCACCATAGAGAACAAGACTGAATCCCACTTTCTGGACTATTTTACATATGACAAAAATCTTTACTCTGTGTATTGAAGAGATGCTGTCACAGAAGAGCCAGACAGAGTTGGGCATGAGCTCACTTCAGTTAGATCTCAGTTGTATGACTTGAAGCATTAGACCCTGCCAGCTGGGTGAGCTGTAGGAAAGGGTTCTGACTGATATTCCATGTCCTTCCAAATTTTGAAGCTGGACTTCAAAAGATGAGTGCAACAGGTAACTGTTTTTGAATATAGCCTCACATTAAGAGATTCCATAATTCTGTAGTTTCTTTCATCAAGAAATATCAACTATGAGCCTTCCCTCACCTTCCTGGGACTACTAAGTAAATAGTTTTGTTTTTGTTTTTGTTTTTTAATTTAGTGGTTTTTTTTTTTTTGCTTGTTTGTCTTGTTTTGTTTTGAGAGTGAGTCTCAAAGAGTCTCACTTTGTTGCCCTTGGTAGAGTGCCATGGCTTCATGGCTCACAGCAACCTCCAGCTCCTGGGCTTAGACTGTTCTCTTGTCTCAGCCTCCTGAGTAACTGGGACTATAGGCACCTGCCACAACGCCCGGCTATTTTTTGTTGCAGTTTGGCCAGGGCCGGGTTTGAACCCGCCACCCTTGGTATATGGCTGCGGCTCAGTGAGTAGGGTGCCGACCCCATATACTAAGTAAATAGTTTTTAATCATAAAAGAAGGCTATGGAAATGATAAAATGCCAAACCTATAAGCTCAAACTTGGAAAAGCAAAAACTAAAAAGAAGGCCACATAATTGTTCTTTTCCTTACAACCTATATTGTTCATAGCCTCCTGAAATTCCTAAAACATCATGGTAGGTTTTCCTTGCATGAGCAATAATTTTCTAATAGTTTCCACATTCCAAAGACAATGAGGGCAAAAAGCCAATATTCCATGCACAAGTTCTGTGACATGAAATAATGTACGGAAATTACTACCATTGCTAATTAACACTCATTAAGTGCCAGAAACATGTGCCTTTAATTTTCATGTTGTTCTTCTGTGTTACATGGTTACATTTTATCCACTCCATATTTTAAAACAAAGTTCAAACAAGTCCATGTTAGATTCATAATTTGCATATTGCTGAAAAAAACCTCTAATGTTCTCAAAGTATACACAAACTAAAAGAAATGAAAAAGATTTTGCTTTATTTGTTCCACATTAACTAATTTGAATTGTCATTTCACATCAAGATTCTTAAAAAACAGCTTAATAGACTTAAGGCTGAATGAACCTGATAAAGCTGTTTCAGCTTAGTACCAAGAATTAAACTTGTGACTTTCTACTTCAAGAAAACTTTACTCGAAGAAGAAGAGATGAGGCCCAATTTTCTGCACACATAAAGTGGTAACATAGCATTTGTAAGCAAAGAATCTAGATCCAAACTTCCCAGGGTCCATTTCCCACTCTACCCTTCACTAGCTATCTGACTTAAGGAAAGTACTTAGTCTGTTTATGTCTCTGTTCCCTGATTTGAAAATAAGGTAAATCATAGTATCTACTGACACTGAGAGCTGTCTTGAGGATTTAGAAATGTGAAATGTGCATAACAATGTTTCAACAAAGTAAATATTCCGTGAGTGTACCTTCTCTATCATCACTTTTGTTGAATACATTGCAGGCTCTGGTTGCAATCTAAACTGGTTTTGTGACATTTCCCTTAAATTGAAATATCCTTAGAATTACTTTGAGATAAAGAGAGAACAGGTTAATGTAACTTTCTCATGTTCTCCTTCTTCTCCCAGCTCATAGACGAAGGTGTGCTATCCTTTTTTTGGGAATTCCTATGTCCTCTTCTGTGACATCTAGGAAAACCAACAATTAAAAAAAAAAGAAAGAAAGAAAGGAATAAAGAGGCAACTACCTAAGAAACCCTAATAATGAATCAGCAAGAAATATCTCCCCTTTCCTCCCAACAAAGAATTTCACTTGTCCTCCACTGAACACCAGAAGTGCTCAGTAAATGTGTAAGACAATTTTTTACAAACTTTGCCAAATTTTGAAATGAGGCAAAAGAAGTTATTGAGTGTGCTTACCGCACAAAATTGAATAGTCACTTGCAAATTTTCTGAGGATACTGGGATTCTGTAAGCGTAAGCCCCTCTACGTCTAAGGGAAAAGCTATTTTACAATTATATAGGAATAGAAGAATGCTGGTAGAAAAAATGGTAAGATGGCAATTATTCTTGAAGATATCAGTGCAAATGAAGTTTCTCCTCATGGGGATACAATTGTTTTTTGGCCTTTTGTCATGCAATAAAGATTATACTAAAATTCATGTTATTGATCTATAGTAGTTTAACTGGTTTGTATCTATCAGAAAATTCATTTTTATCAAAACACCCTGTATGACTCTGCGTGTGTGTATGTTTGTGTGTGATGTGTGTATAAGTTCCTTGCATCTCAGAAGCCACCCTGAAGCCCAAATTCATGGTCACCTTTTTTGAAGCAAGGCAGATAATTGGAATTAATTGCAGAATGCATTCCTTTCATTCAGCTAATTTATTCTCCCTATACCCACTCTAACTTCCTCCTATTATCTTTGAATTCTTTTCCTGGCAAATTGTCCTTGAGTTTAAGGGATGTGCCAGTCTTGCAATGATACCTCATGATAAGAAATCTCTCCCCTTCTTTTCCAAATAAATTCCTTTTGTTATTTTTAGCTTCTCAGCATCTGGACCTCTGGTCATTAAAACACCCTTCATTAGAAACAGCGAGGAAACCTTTCCATCCTGACCTCTATTTTAATGATCAATTAAGAGGCCCTTGTCTGGGTAGGAAGCTATTTATCTACAAACAGAATGGGAAGCGCTGATCACACGGTGATACCCGCACGCTTGGACAGGCCAAGTGCAAATCTGGGAATGTGACAGTGACTCAGGGAAGCAAACAAGCTGAGATGCTCATTGAATCTTCTTCATTGATTTAGAAACTGAGGTAGATGTTCTTTTATTGCTTTGAAATGTAATGACAGGCCAGGATTCAGATAACCATTCCCAAATCCCAAATCCGGATGCTTATCTAAGGTAAAGCTGCCTGCCTGGAATCCTTTTGACTTTCAAAATAGAGCCTGAATTCATGGGGAGCTCTGCTTCCTGGTCAATATGGGGCAGTTCCTGTGTTTAGCAAGGAATATTTCTTAAGAAAAGATTTAATTTCCTCTCCCTCTTTCCTCAGTTTAAACTCAGACCATGAAGACAAACACAGGGCAAAGTTTGACAAACAGTAAGGATGATAGAAGTAATAGTGGAGAGTGGTGCCATCAAAAGGGAGACGTAGAAAATCTAGGGGATCTCACTTAGGATTGCTCTATTTTTAAATAGAACAACTTTTCCATCTTATACATGCCTAATAGTCAATGAACTTTCCCTGTCCGTTTTGGTTAAATCAATCCAAATCAATCCATTTATTTTTATTTGGGATACTTGTAAATCTGCAGAGTTTAAGTGTTCATTTTGTTTGAGATTTTTTTTTCTTTCTTTTTCTTTTCTTTTTTTTGCTTTTTGAAACTTTATTTCAACATAACTATTCCTACCCATTTTGCCAAACAAATCTCCTGGAGAATGTTTTTCTACAGCTGTAGAAAAATACAGAATGTATTTTTATACACCAGAACTGATCACCAGCAAGTCTGTGACAAGATGGGAATTTAAGCTCAGTCTTTCTTACTATATCTCTTAGAGGCAACTCCTCCCCCCACAAACACCCCCGTAACTCCCAAATATCCCTTTATAGTGTTCTCATATTCTCTTCATTTATTCCTTTATTCCTTTCTTAAAGATTAATTGAACATCTACTTTGCTGTCATAACCTGAGTATCTTTATGCCTTTTTAGATATTATTTTAAGGAATTTGGAAATATTTTATTAAGCCACTTTCCCAAGGCAAAAGATCACAGTGTTACTTTAATTTTTAGAAAATGGCAACTCTCTGGACCCTCACCTTTCTCTACTCACAAAAATTGATTCAAGTTGGATAAAGGACTTAAATTTAAAGCATGACACAATAACAATACTGAAAGAAAGCTAGGAAAAACACTGGAAGATATCGGCCTAGGGAAAGACTTCATGAAGAAGACTACCGTGGCAATTGCAACAACAACAAAAATAAACAAATGGGACTTAATTAAACTCAGAAGCTTCTGTACAGCTAAGGAGAC
>CAUYON010190448.1:0-11109 GCA_963573935.1 Arctocebus calabarensis
AGCTTAATAGACTTGTAATGACACTCTACACAAAACACAAGCCCCCCCCCCAATAAATCCTTGGAAACAAGTCAGCATGGTTCGATAAAGAACAAAACATACTCTTAACACATATAGGGGAAGTGAAAGAACTTGGTTATATGTAGAAAGCAGAGATATTGATGATTTTCTTGATTCTATAGGAATTAATGAATAGTGAATATGTCAATCAGTCTAAACACATAATAAAACTAATTACAAAATGTGATTCCTCCAGCAGCTCGTCTTCTCATTTCACACAGTCCATTTCCTCCAGAAAGCAATAGAGAGAGGCCAAATAATCCCTAGAGTGGAGGATGAGGGTCCCAGGCTTTTCCTAGTGAGTGATATAGAGACCCACCAACAGCATTTGGTAGCAGTTTTCCAGCAAACACAAAGATGTTAATGTGTATCTCACAGTCTGCTATTTGAATCTAATTAAAAGTTATGAACCTCTACCCAGAAAAATGAATGAGAAATACATGGTCATATATATGTCTTGGTATATACAATTATTCCTATGTTAATCCAAGTGTCCTAAATTAGAAACCCCAAATGTAACACAATTTCTTGAATGCACTTACTGTATTGAAGGGCCAGTATTTCCCTTCTTGGCTTGGCTTGTTACCTCTAGGCAGGCCCTTGGATACATCCTTGCATGCTGTCCTTTACTGCATCAAACATTAGGAGGGAGAGGAGCCCTTCTGTATTTCTGTTCCTTGCACTCCCCTACTCACTTGTTGCTAAAATAGGGACCTGTTTCTGCCCTGTTGGAGGACTCCATGCAGGAGACTCCCTCAATTAGACTCCCCATAGGGCCTTATTTGAAAGCTCATGTGTGTAAAAATCACCCCTCCTCAGTAGGTTCACCTTTCTAAACTCTCAGGAGACCCTTTAATCTCCACTCTCTCCTCTGTGCAGGAGGAGCTGGGGCATGCAACTGATGGCCTCAGGAATTTCCAGTGTTTCTCCCAGGACAGACAAGGAAAATTGGACAGTCAAATGTCAACTGATGCAGGGATGCCAAAGGCTTGTTTTACATTCATTTCTTATTTGGGTCATTTGTAATTTTAAATTTTTTTGAACAACATCTTTATACTTTCTGCATATGAATCTGTGTTAGTTATATGCAACATGAATATGAGGCTTCTTTTCTGTTCTATTCATGATGTCTTTTAATAAATTGACATTGATACTTCATACAATATTACTTGAAGTCTCCATGTAACACATTTTTTTCTTTATTTAAAGATAGAGTCTCAGTTCTTTGCCCTCAGTAGAGTGCCATGCTGTGACAGCTCACAGCTACCTCCAGCTCTTGGGCTTAGGAGATACTCTTGCCTCAGCCTCCCAAGTGCCCACCATAACACCCAGCTACTTTTTTGTTGTTGCAGTTTGGCTGAGGCTGGGTTTGAACATGCCACCTTCAGTATATGGGGCCAGCACCTTTCTCACTAGCCACAGGTGCTGCCCCTACATGTAACACATTTTTAAAACCAATTTGTGAATGTATATTAAAAGGAAAATTAGAATTCTGTTACACTTATTAGACTTACTTGTATCACATTGCTTTAATATTTGTCTTACATATATTGTTTCCTTTCTTCTTAATCATGTAATGTAGACCGATTGTTTGCTTTGTGTGTTTGTTTCTATAAAATGATAGAACTTCATATGTAAATTAGTCAGGTTGTTTATTTCCCAGTTTGTAAACCAGTAACTGAAAGCTGATCAAAATTTGAAAAGCTGAAATAAATGTTTTTTTTTAATTTGTGTATGTAGAAATAGATGATTTCTACCTAATCCTGGAAAATACCCAGATTATCAACAAGCCAAACTAACACCCAAGAAGACACTTTAATTTCATCAAAGTGCATCATACAAAGCATATTTTGGAAAAATTGAACACATTGTGTTTCTAGTTTTTTATCAGCTTCATCAACAAGTAGCTTAGGAACAGGATATCCTGCTTAAAATAACATAGTCTTATTAATGTTAATAGTTGAGGCAATGAGGCCTGATGGTATGGAGACAGGGCTGAAAAAAAGTTCTAAGAATATGATGAAAGAGTGATAATGAGTTTCCTAATGGAATATTGCCTTGCACCCTAGGAAGTATCTGTATGCTTTATGATAAAAGTTGAAATTTTAGAGTATTGGTAACTTCCTGAGGAGAAAAGTGTAAATGGTCTTAATTAAACAGGACACTAGGGGATCAGATGGTCTTCTCACAACCATCTTGAAAAAAAAAATGTTTTTTTCTACTAGATGTGGTGACTCATACATATAATCCTAACACTTTAGGAGGCTGAGGCAGGTGGACACTTGAACTCAGGAGTTCAAGACTAGCCTGAACAAGAGCAAGAACCTGTGTCTGCTAAAAATAGGAAAACTAGCCAGGAGTGGTGGTGGTCACCTGTAGTCCCAGCTACTCAGGAGGCTAAGAAAAGGATTGTTCAAATCCAAGAGAATGAGGTTGTTGTGAGTTATGACACCACTGCACTCTATCGAGGGTGGCATAGTGAGACTCTGTCTCAAACACACACACACACACACATGCATGCACACGCGCAAGCACACACACACACACATACACACACTGAGGGCTTCCAGAATAGAGAACCAAAATTCGAAACCAAAGTGGGGGAAAACTTTACTAATAAAAAAATAAAACTCACTAAACCACTAAACAAGCATTCTACATCTTGGAATCAGCAGAAAAAATATCTGGCAACATGAATAACCAGAGTAGATCAACTCCCCCAAGGAATGACAAGGCAGACACACCAGATGATCCCATTCATAAACAAATGGCTGAGATGTCAGAAATCAAGTTCAGAATTTTGATGACAAATGAGATTAACAGAATGGAAGTAAAGTTGGAATTACTAATTCTAGGAATAATTTAAAAATTGTCTCAATATTTCAATGAATTCAAAGACAAAATCACCAAAGGTTTTTGACACATTGAGAAAAGAATTTACAGCCCCCCAAGATATGAGAAATACAGTAGAAATCCTCAGAAATAGAATGGAACAGGCAGAAGAAAGAATATCTGACATCGAAGAAAAAGCTTTTGAATGCTCCCAAAAGCTCAAAAAGGAAGAGAATTGGAGAGTAAAAATGGATCATTCTCTCAGAGAGCTGTGGCTCTACACCAAAAAGCAAATATTCATCTTACAGGTATCCCTGAAAGGAAAAAAGGTGTTCCAAGAGGCACAGAAGCTATACTCCAAGAGATAAATGAGAACTTCCCCCAACAAAGCAAGAGATATTGAAATTCAGATACTACATAGTTTCAGAACCCCAGTTCAACTCAATCCAAATAAAGCGTCTCCCAGACTCATTATAATTAACTTTGCCAAAGCTAATATGAAGGAGGAAAATTCTGCAAGCCATCCGGTGTAAGAAAACCAAAACCTACAAGGAGAAGAATATTAGAATGACTGCAGATCTCTCCAGAGAGAAACTTTTCACTCCAGAAGAGGATGGTCATCAACTTTTAACCTTCTAAAATAAAACAACTTTCAACCCAGAATCCTGTAGACAGCTAAACTGAGTTTTATTTATGATGGAAAATTAAATACTTTAATGACATTCACATGTTGAAGAAATTTGCCACAATAAACCAGCTCTCCAGGATATTCTCAGACCCATCCTCCACAATGGCCAACACAATGCTCTACCACCAAAGTAAACTCACATAGAAACTTTTGATCAAATCCCAACTTCCAAAGTGGGAGGTTTAAAAACGTCCACTGGAATTTTGAAAAACTCAACACCCCAAATACTACCAGGCTCATCAATACTCTGAACTAATGTTAATGGCTTAAATTGCCCTCTAAAAAGGCACAGGTTGGGTGACTAGCTACAAAAACTCAGACAGATATCTACTGCATTCAAGAATCTCATCTTACCTTAAAAAATAAATACAGACTCAAGGTGAAAGGAAGGATATCTAAAATTCAGGCAAATGGAAATCAGAAAAAAGCAGGTGTTGCAATTTTATTTGCTGATTCAATATACTTTAAACCAACAAAAGTAAAGAAAGATAAGGTTGGTCACTTCATATTTGTTAAGGGTAACTCTCAAGATGATGAGATTTCAATTATTAACATTTATGCATACAACCAGAATGCTCCTCAGTTTATAAGAGAAACCCTAACAGACATGAGCATCTTGAAAACCTTCAGCCCTGTAATAGTCAGAGATTTTAACACCCTGTTGGCAGTGTTGGATAGATCCTCCAGGAAGAAGCTAAGCATAGAAATTCTAGATGTAAACTTAACCATTCAACAATTAGATTTAACAGACATTTACAGAACATTAGATGAATACATATTCTTCTCATCAGCCCATGGAACAGCCTCCAAAATTGATCACCTCTTAGGTCACCAGGCTAACCTCAGCAAATTTAAAAAGATAGAAATTATTCCACTATCTTCTCAGACCATCATGGAAGAAAAGTTGAACTCAGTAACAAAAGGAATCTCCATAATCATTCAAAAACATGGAAACTAAATATCCTCATGCTGAATGATAGCTGTGCTATAGATGAGATTAAGAAGGCAATTGCCAAATTTTTGCAACAAAATGATAATGAAAACACGAATTAACAGAACCTTTCGGATACTGCAAAGGCAATCTTAAGAAGGAAATTTATAGTGTTGCAAGCCTTCCTCAAAAGAATGGACACAGAGGAAGTCAACAAGTTTTTTTCATTATTATTAAATCATACCTGTGTGCATTAGTGCAATCAAGGGGTACAATGTGCTGGTTTCACATACAATCTGAAATATTTTCATCAAACTGTTTAACATAGACTTCATGGCATTTTCCTAGTTATTGTATGAAGACATAATGGGACATCTCACACAACTGGAAAAGGAAGAACACTCAAACCCCAAGCCCAGCAGAAGAAAATAAATAACTAAAATTAGAGCAGAATTAAATGAAATTGAAAACAAAACAAAAGAATTCTACAACAGAACAATCAATCAAAAAGTTGTTTTTTTAAAAAAGTCAATAAAATAGATAAACCTTTGGCTAACCTAACCAGAAATAAAAGAGTAAAATCCCTAAATTCATCAATCAGAAATGATACAGGCCAAATAACAACAGACTCCTCAGAAATCAAAAAGTCCTTAATGAATATTACAAAAAACTCTGTTCTCAGAAATATGAAAATCTGAAAGTAATTGACTATACTCAGAAGCATGCCACCTTCCTAGATTTAAACAGAAAAAAAGTGGAAATTCTGAACAGATCTATATCAAGTACTGAAATAGAATCAACTATACGAAATGTCCCAAAAAAGAAGGGTCTGGGACCAGATGGCTTCACATCAGAATTCTACTAAACCTTTAAAGAGGAATTAGAACCTAAATTACTTAACCTTTTCCAAAACATTGAAAAAGAAAGAATACTTCCCCACACATTCTATGAATCAAATATCACCCTGATCCCCAAACCAGGAAAAGACCCAACAAGAAAAGAAATTGATGCAAAAATATTCAACAAGATCCTAGCAATCAGAATCCAGCAATACATCAAACAAATTGTTCAGCATGACCAAGTGGGTTTTATCCGAGGGTCCCAAGGCTCATTCAATATACATATATCTATAAATATAATACATCACATAAACAAAATAAAAACAAAGATCATATGATTCTCTCAACAGATGCAGAAAAAGCTTTTGACAATACCCAGGATCCTTTCATGATCAGAATGCTTAAGAAAATAGGTATAGAAGGGACATTCCTTAAACTGATAGAGGCCATCTACAGCAAACCTATAGCCAATATCATACTGAATGGAGTTAAATTCAAATCATTTCCACTCAGATCAGGAACTAGGCAAGGTTGCCCATTGTCTCCACTACTTTTTAACACTGGAATGGAAGTCTTAGCCATAGCAATCAGGAAAGAAAGGCAATCAAGTGTATCCAAATAGGATCAGAGGAGATCAAACAGTCACTCTTTGCAAATAATATGATTGTATATCTGAAAAACCCCAGGGACTCAACTGCAAAACTCTTAAAAGTGATCAAGGAATACAGCAGCATCTCAGGCTACAAAATCAATACTCACAAATTAGTAGCATTCATATATACCAACAATAATCAAGCTCAAAAAACAGTCATGGACTCTATTCCCTATACAGTAGTGCCAAAGAAAATGAAATATCTGGGAGTCTACCTAACAAAGGACCTGAACGATCTCTATAAAGAGAACTACAAAATTATGAGAAAAGAAACAGCCAGAGATGTCAACAATGGAAAAACATATTATGCTCATGGCTGGGAAGAATCAACGTTGTTAAAATGTCCATACTACCCAAAGCAATCTACAGATTTAGTACAATCCCCATTAAAGCACCTCTGCCATACTTTAAAGATCTGGAGAAACCAGTTCTTCATTTTATATGGAAATAGAAAAAACCTTGAATATCCAAAACATTATTCAGAAATAAAAACAACTCAAGTTGAATCACGCTACCAGACTTCAGACTATACTATAAATGTATAGTGATCAAAACAGCATGGTATTGGGACAAAAACAGAGAGGTAGATGTATGGAACAAAATTGAGAACCAAGAGATTAATCCAGACCCTTGTCCTCAGTTGATCTTCAATAAGCCTATCAAAAACTTAAATTGGGGAAAGACTCCCTATTTAACAAATGGTGGCTCACATAACAAAATCAAAAAACTACAGATGCTGGTGTGGATGTGAAGAAAAAGGAACACTTCTGCACTGCTGGTGGGAATGCAAGCTGGTACATTCCTTTTGGAAAGAAGTTTGGAGAACACTCCGGGATCTAAATGTAGACCTGCCATTTGATCCTGCAATTCCTCTACTAGGTGTATATCCAAAAGACCAAAAAACACTCTGCAACAAAGATATTTGCACCAGATTGTTCATAACAGCTTAATTCATAAATGCCAAGTCATGGAAGAAACCCAAATGCCCATCAACCCATGAATGGATTAATAAATTGTGATGTATGTATACCATGGAATATTTGTGCAGCATTAAAAAAAGATGGAGACTTTACCTCTTATGTTTACATATATGGAGATGTAAAAAATATTTTTCTTAGTAAAGTATCTCAGGAATGAAAAAAATATATCCAATGTATTAGCAGTATTATGAAACCAAATTATAATCACTCACACATACATAAGAAAGATGAATCACAACTCTAGTCCAAGATGAAGGTGAGAAGGGGAGGATGATGGGAGGGCCGGGGGGTGGTTTGATGGAGAGAGGGTGAACATTGGGACGACACCTATGGAGCATATTGCAAAGGTACAAGTCAAATCTATCAAGTATAGAACACAAATGTCTTAACACAGTGATTAAGTGAATGAGGTGAAACCATGTTGATTGGTTGGATGAAAGCACTCTGATTTGTACAAAGAATCAACACATGGAATCCCACACAGGCATAAATTTATTCATGATCTATGTATATGTGAATTAATAAAAGGAAAAAAAAGAAAAAAATTATTTCAGGATAGGAAAAATGGATACTAAGACATACTTCAAGGGCACTTGGAGTGATAACATAATTAAGAGATACACTAAGGGTCTGGGGCTCAATCCTTAGGTAGTAAGACACCAAAAGCTGTGAGACATTTTATAATCACAAAGATACTTTTAGAAGATCATTATAGCTACACAGTAGAAAAATGAGAGAAAAGAATGATAAACAATGAGATCCTTTTGGAAGACAATGACATGTGAACTGAGAAGTGATAATGAAGACTCACAATAAGACAGCAGTAGAGGCAAAAACTAGGTTAGTCCAAGGCTAACTAGAAGTGGCAGGATTTATCTGTAGTCAATCACAGATAAATAAAAAAGTAAAATAGCTCCTTTCTAATATAAGTTTTATTACATTAAAGTCAAAGATTCCTTGGGAAAAAAACGTTAAGTAATATTGGTTAAAAAGAAAGGCAAAAAATTGATTTTCCTCTTATTTTAACTAGAAAGTTTATAGTCTGAAAATAAGGAAATATACAGAAAAAGGATATGTATATTTTTTATAGAATAGGTTTTTTCTGTGTTTTATTTCACCTTTTCTGCAATCTGCTGTTGTTTACATGTATTTTTTCATTATTTCACTCATTAAACTGATGAATTTATACAGAGAAATTCCTGACCAAGAGTAATTCTTTTATTCCTAGGAAACACACACACACACACATATATATATACAGGGTCTCCAGAAAGTATATATATACATATATAAAGAGAGTGAAAATTCTTTTTTATATTTGTGTTCACAAAATTTAATAGTTACACATATTTTTCATTAATGTGTTTAATCTATAAGATATTCTTTTGCTTATTATTTTCTATGTCATTAATCAGGATTATATTTGCCCTATTTATAGCATTCAAACTTTTTGTGTGATTTAAGAAATATAACAATAATCTGTTTCTTAAAATTTGGGGGAAAGTAATGAAACAGTTCATGTACTATCATGTTTAGGATGTGGGTGAAATATAATTTTTTGATAATTTTCAAATTCTTCCTCTATTCCAAATATCACTTAATTTTTCATTTGTTTTCATCTTGTAATTTTCCCCTCAATACAAATTTAATCAAGATTTAAAATGTTACAGAACATTCTACTATAATTCCTAAAATATTTCCAGTCTATTTTCCGTGGTAGCTTCTCCTCCAGGTTGCTGAGGACAACTGAGGAGACAGCGGTTCCCAGGTCCATAGCTAGTGCCACCAGGAATGTGAACAAGGAGTCGTTTCTGGGGAAAAGGAGCTGGTTACCATTATTCCTAACTTCAGTTTGGATAGGATACACCTAACATGGGGCCAGGGAGACCTAAGGCCTTTTAAGCCTCATTTGCCAGTGGAAGTGCCACTGTGATTGGATTGAGAATTGACCTGAAATAGACAAAAATGTCACTTGCTCCCTGCAGAGTGCATGGATGTAGAAAAGTTGGAAAAGATGAGGGATCATAAACAAAAGAAAGAAACTTTCACCCCAGGGCCTAGCCCTCACTACTTGCACTTAACCAGACTCCTATTAAATCATGCTTCAGAAAACTTGCTGAAAGCAGATGAGATCCAGACCTGGACAAGGACATGTGGGATGCTGGCATTAGTGAAACGCTGAGTGTCCAGTGACAGTTTTGTCAGACAGCAGGAGACCCACACTTAGCTGGATAAATGGAACTTGTTGGAGATGAATACCACACAAAGCTCAATCACATTTACAAACTGGCCACAAACCTCCACCTTCTGAGACTGCCCAGAATCAGCACCTTTAGAGAAAGGCTTGTGACATGTAAAGGTCTGGCAGCAGGGGGCTTGCTGGGGACAGGGGAGTGTTCAGGCCTTACAGATCTGCTCCTGCTTCTCAGCTCAAACTACAGACTTGACTGAAAACCCTGTGAAATGGTGTAGGGAATGGGCTCATAACATTGTTGGAGAAGCAACAAGTTTGTGATTAGACCTCAACACACTTCCCAGGAATGTTCTTAATACCACATCTATTTCTGGAAGCCAGCTTTTCTCTAATGGAATAAAGAAAAAAAGGGACAGACAAGTAAATTATTCTCCCTAGAACTGTCAGGCACAGGTGAGTGTTCAGTTACCGTTAGGTATGGTTATAGTAGGAGCTGTGATGTTCCTGACAACTCACCATGCCTTCTTGATCCTGATTTCTTGGGCTAAATTTAAACTCCTTACAGAGCTTGCTCACAGAGGAAGGCAGATGGAGCAGCTAGTGATGCTGACCAAAGCTTCTCCTTCGTTCTCCAATCCACAATGAAAATGGGATCAACACAATTTAAAAAAAAATCAACTCTAGTAACACATATAATTTCTAAATTTTATTTTCCATTTGGTTATTTTTCCAGAGGAAGGTTTATTTTGAAAGCTTATGAAAGGATTAAATATTAGGTTACTTTCATCCTTTTCCCATCACATGAACTTAGTTTTATAATCTTTTATTTTTAACTATTTTATAAAGTATTGCATTCCATTATAATTATTTAAATAGAATGTTTATTTCTTAAGATTCTCCTTTTTTCAAAAGAAATCCCACAAATCTTACAAGTATAAATTTAGGGAGACTAAATTGTTGTATATATTTGAAATATTTTGCTAATACTCTTCCAACTTCATTATGTCCAAAATTATTACTAAACATAAATACATATACAATCTAGAGAGTAATATATTTATCACATTTTAATATTACTCAAGATTAAGTCATTTAAAAAAATTTATATGCAATTTCATTTATCTAATTTTAAATGACAGTCAAATGGATAATATGTGTTATTTGAAATAAAGATTGGTATACATAGCTATTGTGTGTCTATGACTGTGTGTATTATTTTAACCAAGATCTCTTTGACATAATATTTACAGAAATAATCTCTTTCCCATTATAACCATGTGTCCAAGGTAATAAATATTTTGTTCTGTGATGATTCACCTTAAACAAGAATAATGGTAACACATGAAATGAGAAACTGATTATGAGGATGAATCTTTCTGAATTTAACAACAACAAAAAAAAATAAGTAAATACTTTTTGCTAAGTTAATGATCAATTTATATTGACAAAACATGTTAGCTTGAATCTTCACTATTGCCAGTCTATCATGTAACATCTGATGGCAGGAATCCCAATGGTAGGTCAGTTCCCAAGAGGTTAGTAAAAATGCCTTGGCAAAGCAGGTCTTGAAAACTTAAATTGGTGGAAAAAGGGTATACATCCCAGAAATGTTGACTGTTAACATGTCTGCTATTCAAATCTTGGTTCCCAGAAGTATTTTGTAAAGCCTCCGACGGATCTCTTTGGTTTTTATGGAATAGATGATGGGATTGAGCATTGGAGGCACAAAGAGATAGATAAGGGACAAGAGCGTGTGTACGTACCGTGGGCCACACCTCCCATAGCGAGCAGCCATGGACACACCAACCATAGGCACATAAAAGATGAGCACAGCACAGATGTGTGACACACATGTGTTAAGTGTCTTTAGCCGTTCTTCCCGGGAGGCAATGGCCAGCACAGAGCGAAGTATGAGCACATAGGAGAGAAGAAT
>CAUYON010190451.1:0-15171 GCA_963573935.1 Arctocebus calabarensis
AGACATTCTAAACCAAGTTCTAGGTATTTGCCCACTCTATCCTTACATTAGTAAGTTTGAAATTGTTACTTTAAATGGAAGGAAAGAGTTAGCTTTCTTAGTCTTCCTTGGAGAAAGAGGAGGAGGAGGAGGGTGGGCACACTGAGCACTTCCCCAGTCTAACAGGCGCTAGACCTGGTGCATTTATGTGTGTCTTTTAATCTAGATTTCACAGTGGTTCTCAATCTTCTTAATGCCGCAATATATTTTCATTGCTGAAAAGGGGTCGCGACCCACAGGTTGAGAACTGCTGATCTAGAAGGAGGAACAATTTTTGGCAGCACTTTCCTGGGATCCTATGGTGCCAGTAAAAAGACTGCAAGGAGGAAATGGCCTTCGTTCATCTTTTTTAAATTGTGTTAAAATATACATAACATAAAATGTATCATTTTAACTATTTTTAAGCGTACAGTTTTGTGGCATTAAATACATTCACATTCTCGTATAAGCATCACTGCCATCTTTCAGCTCCTTAACTCCAGCCAGAACTTACTGGTGGCTGGTCCTCTGAAATGTCCAGCTTAGACTGCCCTTGCAAATTAGAGGGTAAAAGAAAAAATACAGCATGAAAAAAACAGTTTGTAAAAGTGGTCGAATCCAGGGCTAAAAGAGAGCCAAGAAGTAGAAAGTGTCACCTGCATGAATCTGAGAAAGTGAGAGATAAAAGGGAGTTTTCAAGAGTAAGGGGTCCAATCAAATTTACATATTATCACATCCTCAAAAAGCTACCAGAAAAACCTATGAGAGTACCAAATAAAGCAATTTGTCAGACTTGCTAAGGTAAGGGAGAATATCGGCAATCATAGTAGTGTCTCAGAAGGGCTAAATCAGGGAAGATCTTTATATAGAGAGTTGTAGGGCTTGAGCGGGGTGATTTTAAGGTGGGTTTTGCAAGGTAGGAAACTAGGATTGGGCCAAGCTCACGACACAATAGCTTTGGATTGGTAGGCTCAGTAAAAGCCTTGAGTGAGTTTTTTTTTTTTTTTTTTGAGACAGAGCCTCAAGCTGTCACCCTGGATAGAGGCTGTGGCATCACAGCTCACAGCAACCTCCAATTCCTGGGCTCAAGCGAGTCTCTTGCTTCCGCCTCCCAAGTAGCTGGGACTACAGGCGCCCGCCACAACGCCTGGCCATTTTTTGGTTGCAGCCGTCGTTGTTCGGCGGCCAGGGCTGGATTGAATCCACAGATGTGGAACCCTCATGTACGTGGCTGGCACCTTAGCCTGTTGAGCCACAGGCGCCAAGCCTTGAATGAGTCTTTATGAGCAAGTTGTTAGTTTTCATAAATAAGTTATTTCAGTTAATGGTTTTATCTTCTATGAGCTGTGATTTCCCATAGCATGTAACTGAAGTTATTTTTGCTTGTTCTCGGTATTTTTTAACATGGATACACAATATATGCCTGTATTCTTAAATACAGGATCAGGTATTTATGTTAGTTTCATTTCTCCGCATGAGAAAACCAAGGTAGGGAGTGGTTAAATAATTAACCCCAAATTCCCTGGACAGTTGGTGATAAAGCTTAGGTTGAACTCAGAGCCCCTGACTACAAGTTCAAGGCTTAATTATCATCCCCTCCCCCAAAACACACACACACACACGTATCCTCAAACTGCCAGAATTACTTTGTCTTAAAATGAAAATTTTATAATATAATCACATCACAGAAAAATTGGAAAAAAGGAAGGATACCCCAAATTTCATCACCATAATATTCAGTGTGTTGCTTCCTTCCAATTTTTCTTCATATGTGGTGCTTTTGGTTTTGTTTTGATTCTATAGTGCGCACTTGTTTTCTCCCTACAAATTTTGTTTCTCTAAAGCCTTCCTAAGCCAGATGTGTGGTCTTTCCTGGTTCCCCTTTGTGTTCCTTCACCACCAAGGAATGTCTATGCTTTTGTTGAACAAACTCCAGGCACCCAAACAGACTGGGACCACTAGGAGTCTGCTAGAACCATGTAGTCTGAAAGAGCAGTTTTAACAGGCACATGCCCCAGAATATGACTCTTCCCACCAGCTTAACTTGCAGGGCCCAAAACTCTTCAGGCAACTGGCCAATGCCACTAAAGCAATGTTACTTGTCTCTCAGTCACCTCACTCACACTACAGTTGTCTCTACATATCCAAGGAAGACTGGTTCCAGGACTCCCCAGGATGTCAAAATCTCCAGGGGCTTTAGTCCCTTAAAAAAAATGGCATAGTGTTTGCATATAACCTACACATATCCTCCAGTACACTTTAAATCATCTTTAATGAGATTTCCTATAATACCTAATACAAGGTAAATGCTATGTAAATATTGTTATACTGTATTGTAAATTTTGTGTTATTCTTTATTGTTATTTTTATTGTTTTTAAAAATACTTTGATCCAAAGTTGATTGAATCCACAGATGTGGAACCCTCAGACACGGAGGGCTGACTTGACTCTTATTTCATCTCTCTCTGCTTTTGGCTTCCCTTCCCTTACTCCCTTCTCCATGCTCTTTGCAGAAGCCTGCCAAGCCCTTCCACACACAATACACTTCTTCGGCAACTCGCAGCCCAGTAGTCCACAGCCCTTTCCTAGAATTACAATCACATTCTACAGTGGGAGCTTGTAAATGACAGTTCATTCTCAATAACCTCATTCTCAGTAAAAAGGTTCCTGGAAAGTTTTAAGACAAATCACTATTAACCTAATCATATTTAAAATGTATTTGAAGACTTGGCAGAAGACTCTCACTGTCAGATCTTCCATAAATCAAATAATCACTTCAACTTTTTTATCCCCTAAATTGAGATTTTTCCCATATCAAAGAATCCGGTACTGCATTTGAGTGAACATTACAGAAGACATTCTTCTGAAGTGTAAAATAACCCCTTATGCCCCAAATAATACAATATTTGTCCCCAAGACAGCAATACTCTGCACCATATGATAACATCCCTATGAAAGGCCATAATAGTTTAATCACAGAGGCAAGATCTGGAATTCAGAGCAGATATTGACAGATATAAAAAACATTCAGGAACTGATCTCCTCCACATAAAGGCACCATTCCATGAAAATGATATGTCCTCCCCTTCCCCCCATCTATTTTTAACAATGCAGGTTGGCATCATCTGATGTTCTAATGGACCCCATTTCATTGTCAATCAACCAGCATTTTATTTCTCATTATTCCAGTCATTTCTCATTATTCTACTCAGCAGCTCTGTGACACGAGGCAGCATAAAGCCTCATTACAAAGGCAAGGGATTTTTGTTGGTCCCTTGGGTTTCTGAAGACCTAACCCACTACTTATTGGTGTGTGCATTATACATGTTGCCCAATATCCCAATGCTTAGACAATCATTCTTGGCTTGATTTTAAGGGGCAGTTGTTCAATAAAGATATAGGCTCCAATGATGTAGACTCTGGGGGGCTAATTGCAAAAGGTACTAGACTGACAATTTCCCAAGAAAATGTGCCAGAATCAACTATTACCTCCTGAAAGCCCATTTCACTACTTCAACTTGGATCCTTGGCTTGTTAGTAAGGTTATCAGAACTTTAGACCTGAATCATATTAGAATTATTTGAAAACTTTCCTGTCAAAATTATTCCACCTGCGCTGAGCTTGTCCCTGAGAAATCTCCAAGGAAAAGAAATATGTTCTAACCAGGAGCCATTTCCTTGTCATTCATTAAGATAAAGAGGTTTATAATGAATGATTCAACAGGGGTTTACTAAGGTTCTCAAGAAAACAGAACTTCTTGGCAGAGACTACTTATTAATCCTTGAAACCAAAGCATTTAGGGCAATATTTAACACATGTTAGCTACTCAATACTTGTTTGCCCACCTAGTTAACTCTTACACAGCTCAAAAGTCACTTCCTCAACAAGGCCTTGTCATAACTCCCAGAAGAGAGTGGGCAGCCCTATTATGTACTATCATTCTCCTTACATATTTCTTCCAAGGACTATTTGTAATTACATGTGTCTATTTACCTGATTAATATCCAAATTTCTTCACTAGACTTTAAGCTACATTCATGCCTAGATCAGGCTTATAGGCAGTCAATACATGTTTGTTGAATGAAAGTAAAAAGCTCACCAGGTGTACCTTGACTCAGAGCTAAGCTCTTCTTTTGTAAATTCTCTCCTGAATAAGATCCATATTTTCCCCCCATAAGATGCGTTAGCTTGCAACAGCCACATCACTTGGTAAGCTTGGTTTCTTCTTTATAATTTGTTTAAATAACTGGTGTTTTCCAGATAGTTGCCTACTGAAAATGAGCTGCTATTTCTTTCCTGAAAATATTTGCAATTTCAAGCCAGATCCAGAGATGCAGAAGAGAAATCGATAGAAATTGACACCAGATGGACCTGTCAACTCCGTTTTTTACCTTTATTTGCGATAGATAAGCAGTCTTTCGGAAATGATAAATGGGTTCCTAAAATATAATCTATGAAACTTGGAATCAGAAAACTTGCATGAGTGTTCATACCAGTCTTAGTTATAATAGGCAAAATATAGAAACAATGTCAACAGATGAATGGATAAACAAAATGTGGTTTATCCATTCCAAATACATGAAATATTATCCAGCTATAAAATGGATGAAAATATTGACGTGTGCTATGATGTAGATGAACCTTGAAAACATTATATTGAGTGAGAGAAGTCAGATACAAAGGGTCACATATTATATGATTCTATCTATAGGGAACGCCCAGAACAGACAAATCCATGGAGACAGAAAGTAGATCAGTGGTTGCCAGGGGCTGGAAATAGGTGGAAATGGGAATAGGGACACAGGGTTTCCATTTGGAATGATGAAAAATTTCTGAAACTAAATAGAGGTAACGGTTGTATAGCATTGCAAATACGCTCAATGTCACTGAATCGTACACTTTAAAATGGTTACAGTGATAAATTTTTATCACTGTGGATGTGTATTTTGCCACTGTTTTTAAAAAGCTAAAAATAAAATGAATAAAAATTCACAGGCTCAGAATAAACACAGAAAGAAACAAAAATAAAGGTCAGCAGCCTTTATAGGAGGCAACTATCAGCCCAGGATTAGCAATCCGCGTTTTCACTTACCGAGTTTGGTTTCTACTGCTACTACTACTGTTACTACTGCTGCACATTAAGTATCCCAAACAATTCAAGGACAAGGTTAAGGAGACTCACTTTAGATTTGAAAGATTAATTAATGTGTTTAAATCATTTCTAGATTTAAGAAGGTCAAAATTAAAATGGCAAATTTACAAAGGAATACATTTTCCTAAATAATTTCCTTGATATTTGTAAGTCCAGCAGCAAAAGACAAAGAACTAATTTTATGAGACTGGGCAAGTCATTATCAACTCTGGCTCTCAGCTCTTTCGTCTCTAGAATTAAAGGGTTAGATGAACAAAAAAATTCTGCATTTCTAAGATAACCTCCTAAGAATTAAGGGAAAGAAATTGTGGTTGTTCGTGGCAACAGTTCAGAGGTTTTTTTCAGGCTACACCATTAGCTGAGTCCCACCATTTCTAACAAAGGAAGCTCAGACCAAGAATAACAAACTTCAGATATGCCTCGAGATGAACCAGGCAGGCAATTAAATGAGTGAGGGAGACTAGGTGGTGACAATAGTGTATTGAAGAGTTACTGCTCCATCAAAATGGGGCAGCCCCATTTCCATTCCAGTCAATTACCGCTACAAGGAAATGTGGGCCCAGTGATGTTAGAGCTTCATTTTTCTGGAAAAGCCAGAAAATGAGATTTTCTGAAATCTCCACATTTTGAAATCTTTGCACATAGTTCACATTTTTCTCAAAACATTTTGCAAGCCAAATCAAACATTTCTATCAGGTTGTACATGGCCTAGGATGACCAATTTTCAACCTCTGGTTGGAATATTTATTTATTTATCTTTTATTCTTGGAGATTCATTGAGGATACAAGATGTGTCACACACCAAGACCTCACCCCCCTCCCTCCTTCCCTCTCTCTGCTCTTCCTTTCGGAATATTTATTAATATACTTAGCTAGAATTGCTGAAGTAAGAGCCACTATGTGCAGCAAGGGCTTCTCCAACACCCCTCCACGAGGCAGTATAATATAGCTTGTCTCAGCCATCTGCTCATTTATTTATTCATCCTGTATGTCTTGAAGACTTGCTGCACTCCAGAGACCACTAATCACTCCAGCCAGCAAGAGTGAGCAAAAACTGACACAACTGGCCCTGCCTTCATACAACTTACAGTCCGGGGTGGTAGATAAACTTGAATCAAATAAAGTAATAAATGGCACATTATAAGCTGTGCAAAGTGCTATCCAGGAAAGACACCCAGTACTAAAAACATAACAAGGGGGCTCCAGTATCTTTGAAATTAGGGCCTTACGGGAAGGCTTCCTTGAGCAAGTGGTATTTAATCTGCAGTTCAAACCATGAAGAGAAGTCAACTGGGTAAAGGAATGTGGAAAGGGGATTGTTCTGAGCATCTGCAGCTCCAGAAGCACTGTTGGAGGAGTGGGTTTGGGGAAGTAGGAAGGACAGAAAGAAGATCTGAATGACTAGATATAATTAAGGGAGAGGAGGAAAAGAGAAGGAGGATAGACAAAGAGGACAGCATTGACCATCCCTTGTAGGGTCTTCAGTGGAAGACCACAGAAGGCTTTTAAGAAGACAAGATCCTATTTAAGCATAGAAAGGTTCTGGCTCTTACAGGTAGATGATGCATTGAAGGGGGACAGGTGGACTCAGAATCACCTTCAATTCATGACAGTGGTCAAGATGGGAGTTGGTAACTTGAACTTGGGTGAAGAAATGAATGGGTTTAAGAAATATTTTAGAAAGTAAAGCCAATAAGAAATTAAAGGATTTCATATGAGGACTTGAGAGAGAGGATGGTCAAGAGACTTTCTCCAGCTTCAGCTTTTGGAATGCATAAGTGGCTGGCAGGCGGTGCCACTTACCATAAAGAGAGACGTTGTTGGAGGGAAGAGATTCTAAATTTAGTTTTGCACATGCTGAGTTTGAGCTGCCGTGGAGACATTCATGTGGATGTGTTGAATAGGCAGTTGATTCACAGATCTGCTGCTCAGCAGAGACGCATCTAGACTGGAGGTAGAAATGTAGGCAACATTAGTATCCAGGTCAAAACAGAAGCTATGCGTGTCTCATGGGCTCACTTAGGGAAAGAGCAGAGAGGAAAACCAAAAGGAGGCCTAAGATGGCCCATATGTAGTGGCCTAGTGGAGGAGGATGTGCTAGAGCCGGGGTAGCCAGATAGATAATAGGAAGACTAGGAGGATTAGAATCCCAGAATTCAAGAGAAGAAGAGTGTTGTAAAGAGGGGAAGTTCCAATGTGGTTGGATACAGCTGCGACTGCAGGTCAGCTAAGACTAGAAAAATATCCACTAACTCGAGCAACACGGAGGGCCCCGGTGACTCAATGAGCTTTGTTTTATTCCAGAGAAGAAGGTGAGACCCAGATCAGAGGGAGCTGAGGGGGTAGGAAGCGAAGAAATGATGGCAGTGAAAATGTGTAACTTTATCTAGAAGTTTGACCTTGAAAGGCAAGAATGAGCTGGAGCAGCAGCAGAAAACATGGGGAGTCAAGGACTGGGGCTTTTGGCTTTGGTTGGGCTTTAGTTCTCAAGGAATTCCATGTTGAGCACAGAAGAATGTTCCACTTTGGGTTCCATCTGTCTGACCTCTTACCTACAGCTCAGCTACCTCCCACTAATGGGAGGAATGCAGCCCCCATCCACACCTACACTTACCTCAAGCCAAGTGGGGCTTGTTTTCCAGCTATGGCATCCCGAAAGAAAAGAGAAAACTGTTGTTTCTGTTCTGCCGTCCTGCTCCTTTTTTTTTTTTTTTAATCTCTGAACTCTCTTGTTTTCTCTTTCTTGTATTATCTATTCTCTCCTTTCTATCTCAGCCAACTTAACGCATGCCCTTGTTAATGCTCCCCTGGACCACTATAACACCTCCTAAAACATTATTGTGCCTTCAGGCTTGCAGTTTATCACTGCCAGAATAATCTTCACAAATGGCAGGTCTGATTACATTGCTCTCACCGAAAATCTTCAGCGGATCCCTATTACCTATCAAACACGCAAAATTTGCATCCTGGCTTCTGTTCGGGCACACAGCCCAGTCTCACTTCCTGCTTCATATGCTACAGACTCCTCTCTACCCATCCTGTTTGGGGACAAATTCTATCTGTAATTCCCTCACTGTTCCCTAAGTTTTACCTCTCCACACCTCTACTCAGGTGGTTGCTTATTATCATTCCCTTCCTCACCTCCACTACGGAAGTCTTAACTATCCTTGGCTTATCTCGGTGCCACCTCTAACTAGGCACCTTCCCTGCCCCCCACCGCACCCTCCATCTCAAATCTAGGTACTCTTTTCACTGAAGAGTCCTAAGTGGCAGTAGAGGGCAGAGGTGCCCACAGACACAGGACAGTGGGGATTTCCATGGCATTTCCTAGTACTGTAGCTTTTTGTATATTTGTCAGATTCTTTACCGAATGTACCAAACTCCTGAGGACTGGAACGTGTCAAATTCATTTTTGGATCTACCACGGAGCCCAGCCCGGGCAGGGCACAAAGCAGGCCCTCAGCAAATATTTACTCACTGGAGGATTAATGAAAGGAAAGAAGGAAGGGGGGAGGAGGGAAGAAAATAAGGAATCCTAACATCAGGTCCCTGAAGCGGGGAGCAAACGGAAAAGTACATTAAAAATCTTCTTGTGGCAATCCGTTCAACCCACAGCAAACCCTCTCATTTCTGAAACCCCCTTCAAGGCTCCCCTAGTGAATTTCTCCAAATATTTACAGTGTCCACAACACAGTAAGATCTCTCTCAGGCAGATTTATTAAAGGTGACCCCACTCCTCTGGCTAAAGTTAATAGCAAATGACCTAAATGCTGAAAGATTTTTCTGTGTAGAAGAAGCAACCTCTGCCAAGCTCTATAAAATCAGTCAGTTTAAACCCTTCTTCCCCACATCCCCTAGAGTCCCTCACTGACATCGGGACAACAGCTTTGCAACTGGTTCACCTGTGTCTGGTTTCCTCTTCCATCCAACCTATCCACTTTATCTATGAATAATCTTTCTTTAAAATGTTTTGCTGCACAGCTAGTTACCCAAATTGAAAACAATTGATAATATCAGGTACTGACATGGCTGTGGAGCAAACACAACTCTCATCTGTTGTTGATACGAGTATAAATTCATAGGCAGCAACTATGGAAAAACTATTAGGCAGCAACTATTAGAGCTAAATATATGTCTCCCCTATGACCCAGTGAAATGACCCCACTCCTATGTGTCCAAGAGAAACTAGGCGCATGTGCACCAAAAGGCGGGTGCAGGAATGTTCACAAACATTATATTTATAAAGGTCACAATCGAAAACAACCCATATTTCTGTTAATAGGGGACTGCATAAACAAATTGTGGTACATTCATTCAACAGAATGCTACTCAGCAATAAAAGGAAACAAACTACATATCTCAAAAGATTAAGTTGAGTGAAAGAGGTAGTCACGAAAGAATATATACTGTAGGATTCATGGATATGAAGTTCAAAAACAGCTCAACAGTGGTTAAGAGGTAAGGATGGGACAGTTCTTTTGTTGTTGTTGGGGATTTATGGAGGGTACAAGGAACCAAGCTACACTGATTGCCTTTGTTAGGTAAAGTCCCTCTTACAATCATGTCTTGCCCCCAAGAGGTGTGTCACACACAGAGACCCAACCCCCCTAAGGATGGGACAATTCTTAACTGGGAAGGTACACGAGGGGACCTTCTTGGGTGATGGAAATGTTTCATATATTTATCTGGGTGGTGGTTATGTGTGTGTACATTTGTTGAGCTTCGTCAAGCTGTGCACTTAGAATTTACCATCTTATTTTATGTAAATTGTTCTTCAACTACAAATAAACAATGTCATATTCACCGGGAATATTTAAAAAATCTTTTGAGCCTGTCTTTTTCCTACTTTATAAATTGAAACCAGTTCTGAGACCTCGACCTGGTTGTTAGGGTCCTCTGTCACCTGGGCTTCCCTGGCCCTTCATTACTTGGTCCCACCTGATCAATTTCACCAGTCTCTCTCTGCAACTTAACACCTACACAACCACCAGCATGATTCAGCTCACACAATTTTGCCTCTGTGTGCTTTCCTCCCTCTTCCTTTTCTGTGACCCACATCCCTCAGATCAAGTACTAACATCACCACTTCCTGTGCTTACTTACTCTACAACACTATTTCCCTTATTTATTATTCCTTCAGTGTTACCAAGTATATCCTACATGATACTGCCTTATCCTGGCTTATATAGACCTTAACTTTAATTTATAATTAATATCCAATGAATCATAGAATTAATCTCTATGATTTCTAGCATATGACTTTCTCCTCTGATTTCTTATAAATCTAAAAGCCTGGGACTAAAATTCTCCTATCTGACAAATCTCTGTCTTCCTTCCCAGGTTCTAGTATCATGTTTCATACTCAATGGGTATTCAAAAGTGGCCCTAGAGCCTCAAAGTCAAATTGAAAATAGTAATAAATATTAGCAAAGCAAAGTATGTAAAGGTTCCTGTTATGGTAAGATTACCAGATGTTTCTATTTGATATAGGCAAATCAATATGATTCTTAACTCTTTCTGATCCTGCGTTGGACCACATCTGACATAATGGGAGTTGTTTTGTATATACACAAAAACAACTAATGATTTTATGTAACCTAAAATAAATCATAAAATCATCAGGTGAGTTCATATTTATGTTTTTCCCTTTTAAAACTGTAGGATAATTACAAGTAATCCACCAACCTCTTTCCCATCCAAAGTAAATAAGAACTGGGGAGTATGTGAGTGGCAGAAAAATATCAGAAAGGGTTGATAGTAATCCCTACAGATTGTCTATTTTGCATTAGTTATATATGTACATAGTTCAATAAATCAAATAGTTCTATGATTGTTTTAAAAAACAGTTGCCCTCCAATACACTTATTTCCTTTTATTTGCAGTAAATAACCCAGCTCCCTGATCCCTCAGGTGAGAGAACCCTGAGTCATGTTCTTCACTGTCTCCCAGCTGTCCCTAGTGGGATTGAGCCCCTGCTGCCCACACCGATACCTGCTCATTTCTTTCCTTTCTTGGTCTTCCTTTCCCCGTTCCCTACTAGCTCTAACCAGATCACTTCTCAAATACAGTCCTTGCAGTCAAGTCCTTGTCTCAGGGTCCACTTCTAGGGAAATCTAATCTAAGACCATGGAAGAAAACATCTCTTTAAGTCAAAGGGAAAATATTTGTAAAGATGGCATTAAGAAAAGGGGAAGGCCAGAGAAAGGAGGGCACGGTAAATGGAAGATAGAGACGCCACCTTCTATGCCCAGTGCTCACGGGTCTATGCATGTGAGACCCTACTAGACAGCATACTCCAGGGTCCCAATTCTTTGCATTCGCTTTAAGCACAGCAGCTTGCACAACCAGTCTCTTGATAATGTCTTTTTTTTTTTTTTTTTGGCTACTTTCACAATTGTATCTAATAGTTTCTGAACTTAAAACTCTCCATATTCTTACTTGTATTACCAACTGCCTTTGGAGGAAGTTTTCTGACTAGAGGACCCTTTCATTGTAGAAGACTCTGGAGATGAAAGGGTTGTACAAAGGTTAAGTATTATTGCTTTAAATATCTGGGGGAAATGTCTTATTTAAGACATTTATCACAAAAGAAAGGCTGAAAAAAGAAAATCAGGCAAGTGATACAGGAGGTAAAACATGTCTCTACTAAAAAACAATGTGACCTTTCCTTTGTCCAAAACGACTTCAGGAAATCAGTATAATCTGGCAGGTGAACTTTCTAACAGTAATAAAGAAATCAATTTGTGCTTTAAGATATAGCAGAAGTTGCTGGTGAAAGCAGAAAGCCCTCTGGGAGTAGAATAATTTTCCAAATCCTTTGTAACAGTCCAGAAAGGAGAGCCTGAAATGAAGACTCATTTTCCCCTATAAAAAACTCACCTTTGAAAATACTTTAAGGAATATCTGGAGTTCATGGTCAGTGATATTCTTATGTCCTATCATTGGTATTATCTTATCCTTTGTTTTTCTGACACTCTCAGGAACCAATCTCACATACTCTAACACCAAAAATAATTTTATGTTCATTGTAAGATTAACTTTGCCAGAGATGGACAGAAAACTTATGAAGAAAATACTTTTTTTATTTCAGTAGGTTTAGGGGGTAGAAGTGGTTTTTTATTACATGGATGAATATAGTGGTCAAGTCAGGGCCTTTAGTGTATCTGTCACCCATATAGTATACATCGTACCCAGTAGGTGATTCTTTGATCCCTTAGCCTCTTCCAATCTCCAGAGTCCCTTATACCATTCTATGTGACCATGGTGTGACTTATAACTGGATTCAGCTCCCACTTATCAGTCAGTACATGTGGTATTTGTTTTTCTATTCCTGAGATACTTCACTTAGGATTATGGCCTCCAGTTCTATCCAATGAAATACATTATTTCATTCTTTTTTATGGCTGAGTAGTGTCACATGGCATATAGATATAGATGTAGGTATAAATATCACTTGTTCTTTATCTTCTCATCAGTTGATGGGCACTTAGGCTGATTCCATATCTTTGCAATTATGAACTGTGCAATAAACATACAAGCACAGGTGCCTTATTGATATAAGGACTTCTTTTCCTTCAGGAAGACAGCCAGTAGAGGGATTGCTGAATCTAATAATAGGTCTACTTTTAGTTCTTTGAGGAATCCCTATACAGTTTTTCATAGAGCTTGTACTAATTTATATTCTCACAAACAGTGAATAAATGCTCCTGTTTCACTGAATCCGTACCAACATCTATTGTTTTTTGACTTGTTTAATAATGGCCATTCTGACAGAGATAAGTTGGTATCTTATTATGCTGGGGTTTTTTTTCAGGATTAAAAAAAAAAGATTTTATTTAGGAAGAACAAAGAGAAAGTTTAGAGCACTTCCAAAGAGATTTGGAAGTGGGTCCCTCTCACGAAGGAGAAAAGGTGAGAGAGATCCTTATTATGGCTTGAATGTGCATTTCCTTGATGATTAGTGATGTTGAGCATTTTTCGTATGTGTGTTGGATGTTTATATCTTTTCTTTTTAAAAATGTTTATGTTGGCTTGGCACCTGTAGCTCAGCCACTAGGGCACCGGCCACATACACTGGGGCAGTGTGTTTGAACCCAGGCCAGGCCTCCCAAACAACAATGACAACTACAACAACAACAACAGCAACAAAATGGCCAGGCATTGTGGTGAGCGCCCATAGTCCCAGCTACTTGGGAGGCTAAGGCAAGAGAATCGCTTAAGCCCAGGAGTCGGAGGTTGCTGTGAGCTGTGATGCTATGGCACTGTACCCAGGGCGACAGCATGAGGCTCTGTCTCAAAGAAAAAAAAAGTTTATGTCTTTTGCCCACTTCCTAATAAGGTTATTTGTCTTTTTCTTGCTGATTTCTTTGAGTTCCTTATAGATTCTGTATATTAGTCTTTTGTTGTATGTATAGTTCAGGAATATTTTCTCCCACTCTGTAGGTTGTCTGTTTCTTTGTTATTTCTTTTGCTGTGCAGAAACTTTTTAGTTTAATTAAGTCCAATTTATTTATTTTTGTTTTATTGTATTTACTTTCGGGGTCTTAGTCATAAATTCTTTGCCCAGGCCAATGTCCATAAAAATTAAGAAAAACACTTTTAAGAGGTAGAACTTTATTTTACACTCCTGTAAAAGTCTGGAAATATGTAGACCAAAGCTAATACGGTCCTCAGCAACGAAAATTCCTTCCAACTCACTGCTCCTTGTCTTTATGGTCTAAGATGGCAGCATCTGGGTTATATGAAACAGGATAGACAAAGGGATGGTTTAAAAAAGAGTTATATATTACTCCTTCTTACATCCCATTTGGCCAAAATATAGACATGTGAGTACACCTAACTGCAAGAGAAGCTGGGCACTATACTCATTGGTCTGAAGAACACAGGCTCAGAAGAAAATGCTGATACTATGAAACGAGAAAAACAGTTTGGATTTCACCTTCTTTTCTGTCTTTCCTCCAATTTCACCTTCAACAATTCTCTGAGAGAGTGTATTCAGTATAAGAGGTCAATTCCAGGCTGGAATCAGCCAAAGTGACCTTTTCTACCAGAGTGACACAATCTACTTCCACCACCATGAGACTAGCTCTAAAAAAATGGCTTTGAGTGTTTAGAGTAATGGAGACAGGAGAACTGCTACAAAAAGCAGAAACAGATCTTGGAGCTAACTCCAGGGGCACACTTTGAGGTAGGACAGCCTGTCCGTAGGATATTTTCCATACATACACACATTCATTCATTTAACAAATATTTGTTGCACCAATATAGCATTGAATATGACAGATGATCTCTACTCTCAAGAAGCTTATATATCATGGGCAAGGCAAATGATAAAGAAATATACATGAAAACAAATATCTGATTACAAATTCTAATGTGTACTATGAAGGAAAAGAACAGGGGCTAGTAGGTCAAAAATGAAGAGGTTAATTTAGACAAAGGACTAAGTATAGGCGTTCGTGGATGAATGTTATCCAAGCTGCAGTCCTTAGGTAAAATGGATGTTGGCCCAGAAGAGGGGAAGGCAAGTTGTTCCAGGCAGGGTAAAAGACATGCACAAAGTTCTTGGAGTGGGAAACAGCCTGGTATGTTTGAAGAAGTAAGATCAGTATGGGTGGAACTTTGTGACCAAATGATTCACCCAACACACTTCCTGGATTCATTTTGCTTTTGTCACACAGGCTGAAAACCTACCAAGAAGACATTCACTAATATGCATGTAATAGATGTTATTGGGATTAATTTTCTTAAAAATACATTATCCTCTTCTAGTAGCACAGGAGCCTGTTAAAGGACGGATAGTTCAAGGAAGCATCAAGAACATCCAAAAGAGGCCGGGCGTGGTGGCTCACGTCTGTAGTCCCAGCGCTGTGGGAGGCCGAGGCGGGTGGATTTCCAGTGCTCACAGTTCGAGACCAGCTTAAGCATAAGCATGAGTGAGCCAGAGTAAAAGACCCCGTCTCTACCACCAGGAAAGAAGACCACCGGGCGTTGTGGTGGGC
>CAUYON010190452.1:0-15395 GCA_963573935.1 Arctocebus calabarensis
TCCCCATATTCTTATGCTATAATTGGGTTATAGCCTTCATATGAAAGCTATAGATAAGTTTCATAGTAGGGCTGAGTACATTGGATACTTTTTCTTCCATTCTTGAGATACTTTGCTAAGAAGAATATGTTCCAGCTCCATCCATGTAAACATGAAAGAGGTAAAGTCTCTATCTTTCTTTAACATTCATTTATATCTTAAATTTTTTTTTCCTGGCTGCTAGATAGCCAGAATTTTTTTTTTAAGTAATAAACCTCTTGTAAGGGACATGTGGATACAATCATTACTTTTGCTTTACTCACATTCTTAGAAGAAAAACTAAACCCAACTAATTTTCAGAGAAAGGACAAATAGTAAGCCCTCAAGATAAATCCTCCCACCTTACTAAGTCCAGTAGTCTTAGGCTATGTGCATAAGTCCACATTGGATTTATAAATTCCACTCAGGACTTTCAATCATCTCTGACTCTTAGACTATGACTTAGAAAAAGTCAGTCTTCCTGCACTGATCAGGATTCTTCTAGGAAAGTAAGAGAATTTTAAAGATTTGACAGGACAGGATTTAGCAGATAGGTGGGGGCAGATCATTTCAGAGGTGGGGCATGGAACTGGATCTGGCTCAGTGGACACCGAGGGAATCACTCCCCTGAGGTTTGGAGGCAGCTGCCATTCAGTCTCTAAGAATCTAGCACTTTCCTTTCCCTCCTTAAGAAGGAGTAAGGAGATACCCAGCCAGGCTGCCTCTGCAAAGTTGATCTTCCAGGCTGTGGGCTCCCTCCCTCCTATTTCCCATTCCCCTTCCAAGCAGTCGGTCCCCAGGCTTCTGACTAATTTTAGCCCAACTGTTACTGGGCTCAGGGTAGATGGAGCAACTGCTCCTATCAGTCTTCCTGGGGATGCTGGGCGGATGTCAGACATTAGCTGGGCTTTCCTTGGCCCAGATTGCAGTCCCCAGACAGAGCTGAGGCTGGCAAAGCCAGCACAAGGGACCTGAAGCTCCTGGTGAACAGGTGTTCTAATCCTTTTCCAAAGGGGATTTCAGAGAGTAGACGTGAGGCTGTTTTATGTGGTTGATGATGGGCATGGGAGAGGTACAGGGAAAAATCTGTTCTTGAAAATAGTGCAGATTCGAAGATGATGTTCTCCCAGCTGCCTTTTCAAAGCCATCAGAGGTGGCATATGGAAGGTGGTAAAATAAGGTGCAATTTATCAAGCAGGCTGAAGAGGACCTTTCTAGGACACAGTAGGTATTTCTGTTTGGGTCTAAAAAATATTTAGTTTTGAAATTATTAAACAACATCATCTTTTTCTTGGTGATTTTGTCCTTTGGGTAATCTGTGCAGAGTGCCTATGTATTTGTGTCTGAAAATTACCTTGGAAAATGCATATTATTTATTTGTTCTGAAGAGGCTCTTAGGCTCTGTTGTCTACATAGGAAATTTGGATCTAATAAGATGCGGCTATTACGGACTCCTGGGCAAATAATATCTTCAAAAATTCAAAACATTTTTTAAAATGGCCATTTTAGTTAGATGTCAGGACAAAGTTTAGTATAAACCTCTGAAACTCATTTCCTTCTTTTTCCATTCTATCCCTGTCACATAGTCAAAGCAAATCCTGGATGCAAAGGAAAAAATATTGCCTGTGCTCTGAGAAACAGCTGAGGCCTCTAACCCTAATCACCAAGAATGTCTTCTGTAACTGGGGCCTTCTAGAAGTTGCAAGGAAGAGAAACCGAATATGATCTAAGCATTGACTTTGGAAGCACTTGTGCTGGCTGAGGGTATGAAGAGGGCAGAGGTCTTTGCCTGGCCATCTTACTGCATGAGTACCTTGGGGAAGCACGGGGCCATGTTGTCTTGGACAGACTTCTTAGCCCTGCACTATTGGGATCTGTGAAGTAGGCTCTAGTGCCTTTGGCTTGGAGAGGATTTCCACCGTGGGGTCCATTCCACTACCTGCAACCTTGGGGTAATTTTCCAAATTTAGTCTTCAATCTATTAATACTTTCAGGATCCAAGAGTTTGATTCTCTTTGTTCATCTTCCCTTTCAAAGCATATTTATTGAAAGGGTCTTTAGGACCCCTGGCCATAAAAATCTCTTTTATTTCCCCTCAAAACTCCTATTGCAACTCACATGACTTGGTTATGTGCTGTGTTCTTCTCTGTACCTCAATTTTGTCATTTGCAAATGAAGCAGCGGCAGTCTTTCTTTTCCCAAGAAGTTTCATGTGAAATTTCAGTGGGTAAAATAATGTGCCAGTAGAGCTGCTTTGCTAGAACCAGTGAAGAGCAATTCACCCCCAAACTTTCCCTGTGTCCCTGTGGTGGTCCCTGAGGGATGCAAGGCGGTAAGGAATCAGGGTTCCATGGGTCATTGCTTGATCCTCCAACTAGATGTCTGCTACATCTTTCAAGCTCTAGGGATTGAGGTTGGAGCTATTTTGTGCATAAGGGGCTGTCTCTGGCCCTAGTATTGGCTATGAAAAAGAAGGTAAGGCCACTGACTTTTGCCCTTCTATGGGAAGGTTTGAAAATTTGGCATCTTGTAAACCAATCTCTGGAAACTCTACATGGCATATACCCGGGTGATTTGGGGGATGCAGGGCCACAACCACATTACTTCCCTGAAGACAGTCACCAGTCAGTGTCTTAAATCTGTAGCCCACAGAGGCTTGTGTGGAGTGAGTGCCTGCTCTGCTTTTCGAGAGGCTCGGGATCTGAGAGGCTCTTGCGAAATACCCGTAGACCTCACTTTTGGTAAATAATAAACCTCAGTCATCCTTCTTGGAGGATTGAAAAGACCAGTGTTCACTGGAGGCTCTTGGCTGGGCTTTGCCTCCACCTTGGTCCCACGGCACTTCAGCTGCTGTCCTCTAGATCCCTTGTTTTCCCTAAATGACAGTGGATGAAAGATCAAATCTGACCCACACAGGTAATCTTTGCCTTCTTAATATTTGTTAAGCTCTGTGATTTACTGAAGAGTTAAAGTCACGTCAGGTCACAAAACCGCACATTAGATTTGCTTCATGAAATACTCTGAGCGAATAGTTTAACTCATTTATTTCACCATCTTTAAACCAATGTAGCTGAAGAATTGCACCTCCCCTTTATAAATCTTTCCATTTATTTCTGACTCAGGTTCATAGGGAAGGTGCAGACCCAGTCTGTTCCGCCGGTGCACCCATGGCCATAGAAACCTGACATGTATCGCTCATAATGGTGAGCAAGCCCAGCTCACATGTGTTAAATCAGCCAGGGAGAAATTCTGTCTGGGAGGCTGGAGGAATGTTCTTTGCTGGCAGGACTTCCTTGGGCATTTAAAAACTCCCTAGTTCCTTACACTCCTCTCTCCTCTGTGTTCTTTTCCTGTTTGCCACTCTCACTCTGCCAAGTCCAACTAATTTGAAGAGAAATTTGACCAGCAAAGGATTTATAGACAATCATTGAAGGTTGCTGTAAAACAAAGGACTTAAATTTACCTGAAAGAGAGGGTCCGGACTTATATAAATTAGGTCAGGAGGAATCCAGGTTGTAGCTTTTCTCCATTCAATTCTGTTCTTACTGCTCAGGAAAGGACATTTCCAAAGAGGGACACAATTACTCTCTGACTCTTTGGCAGTCCCAGTGGTGGTGAGACCTTGTCCCTGAGCATTGTGCTGAGTGACTTCGTGCTGTTGAACTTGGAAAGGGGGGACCCTCTCTGGTTACCTGACTTGTTCCTAATGTAGGGCCAGGGCATAGCCTGTTCATATTTCTATTTTTTAATTTAAGTTTTATTTATGGCCTAATATGTAGTTAATTTCTCAAAATGTTCCTATGGACATATTTGAAAAGTATAAGTGTTCTGTTTCATATTAGAAAGTTTAGAATCTTTTTATTAAATCAGGCTTGGAATGATTTCAAAGGATTCTTTATAATGATCTTCAAATCTGTTATATCCTTATTTATTTTTTATCTATTTCTTCTATTGATTTTTTTTGAAAAGCAAGTTAAAATCTCCCACTGTTAAGGTGGTTGTCTTATGTTTTGTTTTGAATAGATTTTACTTTATATATTTCTCTAATTTTTAAGAAGTGTAAATGCTTCTTAAAGTGGTTATATCTTAATTGTAAATTGTAACTTTTAACACTATAAAATATTCATCTTTATTTTCATAAATTTATAGGTGCTGACATGTATTTCTTTTTTAAAATTTTATTCTTATTTATTGTTTGGGATTCATTGAGGGTACAAAGAATTAGGTTACACTGATTGCATTTGTTAAAGTCCGTCTTATAATTTTGTCCCACCCCTAAGTGGTGTGCCATACATCATGACCCCTCGTCCCTCAGCCACCTCCCTCTCCCTACTCCTTCATTCCTCTGCCCTGCCTTGTATTAGTGTATCTACTGCCTTCTTATTAGAATAGAGTATATTGGATTCTTGCTTCTCCATTCTTGTTATGTTTTCTAAGAAGAATGTGTTCCACCCACATCCAGGTTAAAGATGTAAAATCTCCATCTTTTTTAGTGGCTGAATAATATTCCATGGCATACATATACCGCAGCTTGTTAATCCATTCCTGGATTGGTGGGCATTTAGGTTGTTTCCACATCTTGGCAATTGTTAATTGAGCTATGATAAACAGTCTAGTGCAAATGTTCTTATGATAAAAGGTTTTTTTTCACTCTGGGTAGATGCCTACTAATGGGATTGTAAGATCAAATGGAAGGTCTAATTGGAGTTCTTTGAGGATTCTCCATATTTCCCTCCAAAAAGGTTGTATTAGTTTGCAGTCCCACCAGCAGTGTAAAGGTATTCCCCTCTCTTCACATCCATGGCAGCATTTCCAGCTTTGAGACTGTGATGTGGGCTATTTCACCAGGGTTATGTGATATCTCAGGGTAGTTTCGATTTGCATTTCTTTGATAATTCGGGACAATGAGCATTTTTTCATGTTTGTTAGCCATTTGTCTATATTCTTTAGAGGAGGTTCTATTCATCTCTTTTGCCCAGTGATATATGGTATTGTTGGATCTTTTTTCATTGATTAATTTGAGTTCTCTATAGATCCTAGTTCTCAAGCATTTATCTGATTCATAATATGCAAATATCTTTTCCCATTCTGAAGGTTGTGTGCTTCCTTTGGTTGTTTCCTTAGCTGTACAAAAGCTTTTTGGTTTAATTAAGTCCCATTTGTTTATTTTTGTTGTTGTTGCAATTGCCATGGAAGTCTTCTTCATAAAATTTTTCCCCAGTCTGATATCTTCAAGTGTTTTCCCATACTTTCTTCCAGGATTTTTATTGTTTCATCCCTTAGATTTAAATCTTTTATCCATCTTGAATCAGTTTTTGTAAGAGGCAAGAGGTGTGTATCCAGTTTCAGCCTTTTACTTGCAGTTATCTAGTTCTCTTGACACCATTTATTAAATAGGGATTCTTTTTCCCAGTGTATTTTCTTGTTTGGTTTATTAAAGATCAGATGGTGGCTATAAGAGGTTAGTTTCATCACATGGATTTTTGATTCGGTTTCAAATATCAATGTCTTTATTTTTCTGCCAATACCATGCTGTTTTGATCACTATGGCCTTGTAGTATAGACCAAAGTCTGGTAGGGTGATACCCTGGCTTTGTTTTTATTACTAAGAATTTCCTTGGCTATAGGGGGTTTCTTCTGGTTCCATACAAAATGAAGAATCATTTTTTTCAAATCTTGAAAGTATGATGATGGCAATTTAATGGGGATTGCATTGAAACTATAGATTGCTATAGATAGATTGCTTTGGGTAGTATAGACATTTTCACAATGTCGATTAGTCCCAGCCATAAGCGCAGTATGTTTTTTGGTTTGCTAATATCTTCTGTTATTTCATTTCTTGGGGTTTTGTAATTTTCTTTGTAGCAGTCCTTCATCTCTTTTGTTATGTATATTCCTAGATACTTCTTTCTTTCTTTTTTTTTTTGGAGGCTACTGTGATGAAAATTGTGTCCTTGATTAGTTTTTCATCTTGGTTATTATTGGCATATACAAAGGCTACTGATTTGTGGATATTGATTTTATATCATGAGACATTGCTATATATTTTGATCACTTCTAGGAGTCTTGGGGTTCTCTAAGTATAAGATCATATCATCAGCAAAGAGCAAGAGTTTGATCTCCTCCTCATCTGTTTAGATGCCCTTTATTTCCTTCTCTTACTTGATTGCGTTGGCTAGAAATTTCAGCACTATGTTGAATAGTAGTGGTGATAGAGGACAACATTGTGTGGTTCCAGTTCTAAGTGGAAAAGCCTTCAATTTTACTCCATTCAATATAATATTAGCTGTGGGTTTGTTGTAGATGGCATCAATCAGATTCAGAAATGTGCCACCTATGCCTATATTCTTAAGTGTTCTAATTAGAAAAGGATGCTGAATTTTATCAAATGCTTTTTCTGCATTTGTTGAGAGGATCGTATGGTCTTTGTTTTCGCTCCTGTTGATATGTTGAATTATGTGTATGGATTTGTGTAGGTTAAACCAATCTTGTATCCCTGGGATAACACCTACTTGATTGTGATAAATGATTTTTTAAATGTGTAGCTGTAATCTATTGGCTAGGATTTTATTGAGAATTTTTGTATCTATATTCATAAGTGAAATTGGTCTGAAATTCTCCTTTTTAGTTGGGTCTTTCCCTGGTTTTGGTATCAGGGTGATGTTTGCTTCATATAACATGTTGGGGGAAGATTCCTTCCTTCTCAATTTTTTGGGAATAATTTCTAAAGTGTAAGTATAAGCTCGTCTTTGAAGGTTTAATAGATTTCTGGTGTGAAACCATCTGGAACAGAGCTTTTTTTTTGTTGGGAGATTTTTATTATTTCTTTGATCTTAGTTCTTGAAATTGGTCTTTTCAAGAGATCTATTTGTTCTTGGTTAAATGTAGGAAGAGGATATGATTTCAGGTATTGATCCATTTCCTTCATATTGTCAAATTTCTGAGCATAGAGTTTCTTGTAGTACTCAGAGATGATCTCTTGTATCTCTGTGTAATCTGTTGTTATTTCCCTTTTATCATTTCTGATTGAGGTTATTAGAGATTTTACTTTTCTGTTTCTAGTTAAGCTGGCCAAAGGTTTATCCATTTTATTTTTCAAAAACCCAACTTTTTATTTCATTAATTTTCTGAATAATTCTTTTGTTTTTAATTTCATTAATCTCTGATTTAATTTTGGTTATTTCTTTTCTTCTATTCAGTTTGGGATTAGATTGTTCTTCTGTTTCCAATTCCATATGATAATTCATGAGTTTGTTGATGTGCTCTCTTTCTGTTTTTTGAATGTAGGCATCTAATGTGATAAATTTCCGTCTTAAGACTGTTTTTGCTTTCTTCCACAGGTTTTGGTAACTTGTGTCATCATTGTTATTTTGTTTGAGGAATTTAATGATTTGCTCTTTTATCTCTTCCTGAACCCAGCTATCATTCAGCATAAGGTTGTTTAATTTTCAAGTCTTTGTGTGGGGATGAACGTTTTTATTGGAGTTGAGTTCTGTGTTTACTGCCTTGTGGTATGAGAAAATGCCAGGTATAATTTCTATTCTTTTAATTTTGCTGAGGTTTGATTTGTATTCTAAGATGTGGTCAATTTTGGAGTATGTACCATGGGCTGATGAGAAAAATGTATATTCCTTAGCTTTTGGATGGTGTGTTCTGTTTATCTATTAATCCCATTTGTTCCAGGATCACATTAAATCCTTTGTATTTTTGTTTAGTTTCTGTTTAGAGAATCTGTCTAGTTCTGTCAGAAGTGTGTTACTGTCCCCAGCTATGATGGTATTATGGGATATCATATTGCTTAGACCCATCAATGTCTGTTTCATAAATCTGGGAGCATTTAAATTGGGTGCATAAATATTTAAAATTGAAATGTCTTCTTGTTGTGCTTTAACCCAGTATAAATTGTCCATCTTTGTCTTTCTTAACTTTAGTTGCTTTAAATTCACTTGTATCTGAAAATAAGGTTGCAACCCCTCCTTTCTTCTGATTTTCATTTGCTTGAAATACTGTTTTCCATTGATGTATGGGATTGTTGGCTTTTTTCTTGTAGATTAATTGAAGTTATGTATAGATCTTGGATATTAAACTTTTGTCATATTCAAGATGTGCAAATATCCTTTCCCATTGGGTAGGTTATCTATTTGCTTTGGTTGTTGTCTCCTTGGCTGTACAGAAGCTTTTCCATTTAATTAAGTCCTATTTGTTTATTGTCGCAGTTGTTGCTATTGCCATGGCAGTCTTCCTTATAAAGTCTTTCCCCAGGCCAATATCTTCCAGTGTTTTTCAATTCTTTCTTTGAGGATTTTTATCATCTCATGCCTTAAATTTAAATCCTTTATCCATCTTGAATCAATCTTTGTGAGGGGAGAAAGGTGCACATCCAGTTTTAGTCTTTTACATATGGATATCCAGTTCTCCCAGCACCATTTATTGAATAGGGAGTCTTTCCCCCAGTGAACACTCTTGTTTGGTTTATCGAAGATTAGACAGCTGTAAGTTGTTGGTTTCATTTCCAGGTTTTCTATATGATTCCAAGTATCTAAGTCTCTATTTTTATACCAATACCATACTATCTTGACCACTATGGCCTTGTAATACAGCCTAAGATCTGGTATGGTGATGCCCCGGCTTTGTTTTTATTACTAAGATTACATCAATGGGAAGGAGAGATGAATAGAATCTTCTCTAAAGACGACAGACAAATGGCCAGTAAACACTTGAAAAAATGCTCATCATCCTTAATTATTAGAGAAATGCAAATTAAAAATACCCTGAGATGCCATCTAACTCCAGTGAGAATGGCCTATATCACAAAATCTCATGACTGCAGATGCTGGTGCAGATGTGGGGAGAAAGGAACACTTTTACACTGCTGGTGGGATTGTAAACTAATACAACCTTTTTGGAAGGAAGTAAGGAGAAAGTTCAAAGAACTCAAACTAGACCTCCCATTTGAGCCTGCAATCCCATTGCTGGGCATCTATCCAGAAGAAAATAAGACTTTTATTATAAGGACATTTGGATGAGGCTGTTTTTTTGCTGCCCAATTTACAATTGGTAAAATGTGGAAACAGCCTAAATGTCCTTCAACCCAGGAGTGGATTGGTAAGCTATGGTATATGTATGCAATGGAATGTTACTCAGCCATCAAAAATAATGGAGACTTTGCAGTGTTTGTAGTAACTTGGATGGAGGTGAAACATAATATTCTTAGTGAAACATCACAGGAATGGAGAAGCATGAATCCATGTATTCAAATTTGATTTGAGGACAATTAATGACAATCTATAACACAGTAGGGCATGGGGGAAGGAGAGAGAAGACAGAGAAGGAGGGAGGGGGTGAGGGAAAGAAAACCAAAAATAAAATAAAATAAAATAAAATAGTGACTAACTTTCATATAAATTAGATTCAATTTTGACCAAAGTACATTAATTAAATATTAATTTTTTAGTTCAACTTGTCAATATGTTGTTTAGGATATTACATCCTCATCTATATGTGAAACATGTTTATAATTTCCCTTTATAACAATATATTTTCTCCAATTTCAATATCAGGTGTATCCAGATCAAGTAGAATGATATTGAAATATTTCTTTTTTAATTGTTTATAAGATTTCTGGAATTGTTTGTTTTGTAAAATCATTGTGGTCTATGAGTTTGTGATAGTTTGAACTTTGTTATTTAATTTAATTCACTGCTTAATTACTGTTTTTCTATGAATGATTATACTGTGGTTAATATGTTAGCATAGCAGTATTTCCAGATAGTTTTTTGTTTGTTGGGAGGTTGGGCTTTGGGGGGGCAGAGTTAATACTTTGCATGAAATATCTTATTTTATAACAGTGAAATTGCTTTCTCTGTGTCTTGTGATTTTTTTTGAGGTGAAATTTAAGTTTTTGTGTGAGTAGTACTATTATACCTATCTTGAGTGTCTTGCTTGTACTGTATTACATCATACCTTTATTTAATTCTTAATAAACTGTTCACTTGTTAAAAAAAAAAAAAAGAAATACTGTTTTCCATCCCTTAACCCTGAGTCTTGATTAGTCCTTCAAGGCTAGGAGTGTCTTCTGAAGCAGCATATGGATGGCTTGTGCTTTTTTTCCTAATCCAGTCATCCAGCCTGTGCCTCTTCAGGGGTGAATTTGGTCCATTAAAATTTATTGAAAGAATTGTTAAGTGTGGTGGAGCTCTAGTCATCTTATTTTGTGAGAGTCTGTTGTGTAGTTTTATCCTTTGTGCCACTGTACAAGCTACACACTTGACTTTTGGCTTCTGAGTGTTTACTTTGCTAGTGGTCCATTGTGATGGTCAGTGTTGAGAATAGGTCTAAGTATTTCCTGTACAGCTGGTCTTGGCGAATTTCTGCAGTGCTTGTATATCTGTAAAAGATTTGATTTCTCCATCAAATTTGAAGCTTAATTTAACAGGATACTGTTTTCTGGCCTGAAAATAGTTTTGTTTAAGAATGTTGAAGGTGGATGACCATGTTCTTCTGGCTTAGAAGGTTTCACTTGAAAAGTCTGCTGTCATTCTAATGGCTCTGCCTCTGTTGGTCAGGTGGTGCTTACTCCTGGCTACTTGCAGAATTTTTCTTTCATCTTGACTTTGGACAGGTTCATTATAATGTGTCTTGGAGAGGCTCTGTTTGAGTTGAGATGACCCAGGGTTAGATATTTATCTGAAAGGAGTGTATTGGGTCTTTACTAAAAATTTGGAAGTTTTCATTTGTGATAGTCTCCAATAGGGCTTTCATTCCTTTGGGACAATCTTCTTCCCTTTCAGGAATCCCTATTATTCAAATGTTTGAATGCTTCATGGAGTCTCCTAGTTCTCTAAGCTCCTGTTCTGCTTTCTCTCTCTTCTTTTTTGCCTCTTTACCTACCTGGGTTAACTTGAAATCTTTAACTTCTGGGTGAAGTTAAAGATTTCAACTGAGGTTGAAATCTTTCTCTGAGGTTCTTTCTTTTCCATGATCTAACCTATTTTTGATACTTTCTGCTACATCTTTATATTCCCTGATTGTTTCTTTCATTTCCTTAAGCTCTGCCATACCCTTTCTACATATCTCTTGTCTGACTTGGTTCTATCTTTTCATTTTCTCTTCCATTCCTTTTATTGTCTTTATCTTCCATATTTTAAATTCCCTTTCTGTCAAATTCATTAATTTTTATGGGTGGAGTCTTCTACAGTAGCTGTGTCATGGTCCTTTGGGGGATTTCCTCTGTTTTGGGTTTTCTTTTTTTTTTTTGGTAGAGATAGAGTCTCACTTTATTGCCCTCTGTAGAGTGCCATGGCATCACACAGCTCACAGCAACCTCCAACTCCTGGGCTTAGGCAATTCTCTTGCCTCAGCCTCCTGAGTAGCTGGGACTATGGGCACCCACCACAATGCCTGGCTGTTTTTTTGTTTTGTTTTGCAGTTCAGCTGAAGCTGGGTTTGAACCCGCCACCTTCAGTATATGGGGCTGCTGACCTACTCCCTGAGCCACATCTGCCACCCTCTGTTTTAGTTTTTGATGTTGCCTGAATTTTTCTGTTGGTTCCTCCTCTTGTGTTCTTTCTTCTTGTTCACCTCATTGTTCTCATTTTTCTGTTTCACTGCCTTCTTTGTTTCAAACAGAACTCCTTACTCTTGATGACAATATGTTGCAATATGAAACCAGGACACCAGGTGGTGCTGTTATTTTTAGGAGACAGCACAGCCAGCAACCTGTATGGTCCTTAATTCTAAACTTAGTTGCCTTCAGTGATGGCCTGATTATTTCCTCGGCATTCAGATCCTGCTGGGTTGGGATCTTAAAAATCACATGAATCCTTCAGAGACAGACCTCACTGTGTCCCCTGACTCCAGTTCCCATCAGGTGCTGAAGTCCTTTGGCTTGTCCCAAGAGTGGAGTTCTGATCCCAGCCAGTGGAATTAAGATGGTTGTGCTTTATGCCACTGCTAAGACCTTCTCATGACCTTCCCATAATGGCAGCCCCCTGGCCAGAGAGACCACCTCAGTATGGCTGCTTCACCACCTACAAAACCTATGGCAAATCCACTCTAACTAGCATTCAGATCTGGTTATTGTATACTGTTCAAGTCTGCCCACTCTTTCAAATCTTTCCACTCAATGTGCAGCTTCCCCCAACAACTGAAATTTTCAGATAGTCTTCCTCCCATCCCAGACCTCTATGGGGGGGGTGAGGGTAGCCAATCCCAGCTGGTCACAATTACTTGCCTAATTCATCAGATTTCCACTGCTCTGGATCATAGCTCTATCCAGTTCCCACATCTTCACTGTGCTCCCTAAGTTATGACTACAGGTAAGGTCTTGGGATCTGTCTTTTTCCATAGTCATTCTAGGAGAGCTCAGCTGAACTGTACTTCTAGTCCCCCATCTTGCTCTGCCCCCCCTTATCTTTCTGATAATTTTTTCTTTATATGTTTTATGTGAAAATTGAAAATAAAAAGAGAAGACAACAAACAATAATATAATAAGACTCAGATATTCGCACCATCTGAAGGGAAAAAAGTTAATATTTTTCATTTGAACTTATTTTTTAAGTAATATACTTTTTTTTTAAAGCAGTTTTTTTTTTTTAATAGAGACAGGATATCCATCTTGCTCAGGCTAGTCTAAAAATCCTGAGCTCAAGAAATTAACCCATTTGTGCCCCTCAGAGTGCTGGGATTATTGGCATGAGTCACCATAACTGGCCTTTAAAGTGGTTTTAAACTCATAACAAAACTGAGTAGAAGGTATAGAGAAAGCCTCCTCTTCCGCACATGTATAGCCTCCCCCATCATTGAAATTCCACGTTAGTACAGTACATTTATTACAATCAGTGGACCAACATTTACACGTTATTATCAAAAGGAGTCTATATTAGAATTCACTCTTGGTATTGTATGAAGTACATTCTGTGGATTTAAACAAATGCATAATGATATATATTCATTATTATAACATGATAGAGAATAGTTTTCACAACCCTAAACATCCTGTTCATCCTTTCTTTCATTCTACCCTCAGGCAAATGCTGGTCTGTTTGCTTCCTCCCTAGTTTTGCCTTTTCCACAATGTTGTAATAGTTGGAGTAGTACAGAATGCAGATCAGTTTTTTTCACTTACTAATATGCATCTAAGTTACCACTGTGTCTTTTTATGACCAAATGGCTCATTTTTTTTTAGTGTTAAATAATATTACATTGTACAATATACCACAGTTTATTTATCTATTGCAGACTATCTTGGTCATTTCTAACATTTGGCAATGATAATTAAGCTGTTATAAGTAGCTTTGTGTGGGTTTTGGGGTAAATATAAGTTTTCAACTTGTCTGAATAAATAGCAAGGAATATACTGAGTGATGTGGTAAGAGTATATTTAACTTTGTAACAAACTGTCAAACCAATTTCTGACTTTGTGGGACTCCCATTTTACATTCCCATAAGCAATAAATGGGAGTTCCTGTTGCTTCACATTCTTATCAGCATTTTGTGCTGTCAGTATTTTGGATTGGGCCATTCTCATCATTAAGGATTTGCAATTCCTTAATGATGCAGAATGCTGAGTATCTTTTCATATGCTTGTTTACCATTTGTATAGCTCCTTTGGTGAAGTGCCTGTTCAGCTCTTTTGCTCATTTTAAAATTGGGTTCTTTATTTTCTTTTTTTTGAGTCTTAAGAGTTCTTTGTATATTTAGGACAACAGTCAGTTCTTTACCAGAAATGTCTTTTACCAATATTTTCTTCTTGTCAGTGGCAGATTTGTTTTTAAAGAAATGAAATATAATACAGTTTAAATCCCTTATATATTCCCCTCCTTGATCAAATTCCCTTCTATCCCTCCTTAGAGAAAAATATTGTCATAAATTTGGTATGTATTAGGTCTAGACTTCTTTATATTTACCTATTTTTATATTTTGTATGTATTAATAGTACATATTATTTGGCATTTAAAAATAACTTAAAAGGGGTAGGGTGCTGGCCCCATAAGCCGGAGGTGGCAGGTTCAAACCCATCACCGGCCAAAAACTGCAACAACAACAACAACAACAACAACAACAACAACAACAAAAACCCTTAGATCTCATACTGTATATTATATCTTAAGAGCTTTTATCACTTTATGTTTTTTAAAAGTCTGTCTGTGTTAATACATACAGATTTGCTTATTCATTTTAATGGATATTATATCACATTGATATATCACACATTTTATATCCATTTGCTCATGTTGGGCATTTGAATTATTTCTAATTTTTTATTCTTATAAACAAAGCTTTGGTGTCTCATTATGCTAGTGTGCAAGAGATTCTTTGGGGTATAAAACCAAAATTGGAATTTCTGAGTTATGAGACGTGTAGGGGTTTTGTTGTTGTTGTTTTAACTGTACTACCTATTGCAAAATTTTTCAAGGTGGTTAAATCAATTTACGTAAGTTGTGTGAAGTTTCTATTTTTTTTTATATTCTTACCAATAACTTATATGACCAGACTTTGAAGTTATTGTCAATCTAAAGGATGAAAAAAATTCTCTGTTTTTGTTTGTTTGTTTAGACTGTATCTCCTTGATTACTTTTGAGGCAGAACTCTTGTGATACTTACTGGCCATTTTCTCATTTGTAAATTGCCTGTTCACACCCTTTACCCATTCCCTATTCCGATTTTTATTTCTGTTGATTCATATGACTTATTTATGTGTTTTGAAAATAAATTTTTTTTGTCAGAGAGGATGTCAAACATATGAAACAGAAAAAGTTACACACCAGTACAGCATGAGTAACTCCTTATCAAAATAGATGCCATATCCAGTTAGAACAAACTAAATTCACAAAGACATTCTTTTATTTTATTCTAAAATTATATAAATTTATTCATTTACAGTTTGATGAAAAGATTTCAGATTGTATATGAAACCAGCACATTGTACCCCTTGATTAAACTAATTTACTCAGCTATGATTCAACAATAAAAAAAAGTAAAAAATAATTTTAGATACAAGATAAATAAATAAATAAAATGTAGCACAGTAAAGTCTCACAGTCACGATACTTCAGAAAAAAAGAAAAAGGAAGATTTGCTCTATGAAAAATCAAAATTCTTTATAAAGTTGTTATTTAACAAAGAAAAGAGTATGATTTTGGCAGAAAAATAGACCAATCAAAGCAACAAACTAGAAACACCAGAAACATATCCAATATACATTGTAGTTCTGTATAAAATAGAGGAGACATAAAAGCTAAAAAAAAAAAAAAAAAAAAAAAAAATAAAGAGCAAAATATGTATATATAAAAAAATAGAGTTTTCTATTTTAAAAAATTTAAAATATACCCAATTATAAAAAAAAAAATTCTTTTTATTTAAAAATGTATTTGTAG
>CAUYON010190455.1:0-45649 GCA_963573935.1 Arctocebus calabarensis
GGACCACCAAACAACAATGACGGCTGCAACCAAAAAAAAGCCGGGTGTTGTGGTGGGCGCCTGTTGTCCCAGCTACTTGGGAGGCAGAGGCAGGAGACTTGCTTGAGCCCAGGAATTGGAGGTTGCTGTGAGCTGTGATGCCACAGCACTCTATCCAGGGTGACAGCTTGAGGCTCTGTCTCAAAAAAAAGTAATCAAAGCATCAGTAAAAGAGGCTGGATATGCTGAAATAGTAAAGCATTAATATATTATTAATAATAACTGATTAAATAATGTAATGAGACAGAAACCAGACCAAAGGAAAAAAACACATAGAATACCTAGTAGCAAACTTAATAAAGATTGTATAAGGCTTATATGACAAAATAATAAATTCTACTGAAGGAAGGCCTGGTATAAGGAGAGAAATACCTTTTCTTCCAAAAAGAAGTTTCTATAGTATCAATGAGTTAATTTCGTGAAAATTATTATAATATTTTAATGCAATTTCAATAAGAATCCTAATGGAATTTTTCTAACTTGAAAAATGATAAGAATAAATCTACCTAGAAGAATATGCATGGAAGATTAGCTAAATTTTTTTTTTTTTTTTTTGAGAAAAAGTCTCACTATGTTGCCCTCGGTAGAGTGCGGTGGCATCACAGCTCACAGCAACCTCAAACTCTTGGCCTTAAGCAATTCTTTTGCCTCAGCCTTCCAAAGTACCTGGGACTACAGGAACCTGCCACAAAGCCCAGCTATTTTGTTGTTGTTGTTGTTGTTGCTGTTTGGCAGGCCCTGGACTGCATTGGAACCGGCCAGCCTTGGTGTATGTGGCTGGCACCCTAGCTGCTGAGCTACAGGTGCCAAGCCTAGCTAAAAAATTTTCAGAAGCATCGTGAAGAAAGACTATACCTACTAGATATTAAAATATTTTAAAGCTTTGGAAATGAGACTGATATATATAGAAGGATCCCATAGAAGGTTCAATAAAATTAAGTAGAAAGCCCAGAAATGGGTCAATATACTTCTATAATATGTATATTGTTATATAATCTCTGTGTGACTCATTTGTTAATTGAGGATAACAATATACCTATCTCATAAGCTTATTATGAATTATTGAATGCATACAAAGTTTTTGAAAAAGTGCCTGCATTCAGTATATATAGAAGGATCCCATAGAAGGATCAATAAAATTAAATAGAAAGCCCAGAAATAGGTCAATATACTTATTTAATATATATATTGTTTTATAATCTCTGTGTGACTCATTTGTTAATTGAGGATAACAATTATACCTATCTCATAAGCTTATTGTGAATTTTTGAATGCATACAACGTTTTTGAAAAAGTTCCTGCGTTCAATAAGAGTTATGGAATTATTTGCTGTATTGTGATATAGCACAGTGGTACCTTACCAGCCAATTTGGTTTAAAATTACATCCTATTTTCTAGAATATTTATTTATTATAGTTATTTTTAAAATGTATATTCCTCTGAGCAATTTCCTATTTTCAATGAGAACCTGGTTTTAATAATTGTGTTTTTGTCAACCATAGTAAATTTCAGGGATATAAATGCCATGTCTGATGAAAAATTATTCCATGTGAATTATTTAGTAAATGGTGCTGGAAAAACTGGGTAACTGAATAAAAACAAAGTTATATCTCCCTCACAATATGATACCAAAATAAATTTCAGGTAAATTTAGAGATTGAAATGTAAAAAACAAAACAAAACAAACAAAACATCAAAAACAATACAAGATTTAAAAGAAAATACAGACTTATTGAACTCTTTACATTTTTAAAAATTAGTACTCTGGTACTTTCATATACTGTTAAATTCTTCATATACTGAAGATAAATGGGTATAATCTTTTTGAAAGAAAATTTAACAATATATATGAAATATGCATATTCTTTGACTTAGTAACTATAAAATATTCATAAAATATTCTCTACATCTTGGCCATCTCTTTGTAAAATTTTATAAGGAATGTTTTGTAAATACAGGTACATTTAGCTATAATTTCACATTTTCCCTAAGTATGATGACTGTAGGGGTGACTTTTGGGACACCCTGTATATTTGGAAATAGCCAATGAATATACACAATGGAATACTATTTGGCCATAAACGGAATGAAATCACATCATTTTCAGCAATTGATGGTCATGGAACTTGAGGTCATTATGTGAAGTGAAATAAGTCAGGCACAGAAAGACAGATATTGCGTGTTCTTACTCACATGTGGGAGCTAAAAGACTTGATCTTACAGTGGTAGAGAGTGGAATGATGGTTACCAGAGGCTGGGAAGGGTGTGTGTGTGGTGGGGGTAGGTGGAGGATAAAGAGAGGTTGGTTAATGGGTACAACTACAGACAGAAAAAGTTAGTTCAGTCATGGAGTAGAGTGACTAGAGTTATTGTACATTTCAAAATAGCTTGAAGAGAGGGTTTGAAATGTTCCAAATACTTAAAAATGATAAAATATTCAAGATGATAGGCACCCTAAATACCCTGACTTGATTATTACACAGCCTATGAATAAAAAAAATCACATCTACCGCATAAATATATATAAATATTATATATCAAAAAATTATGCTATGGGATGCTATGTAGTGATTTAAAAGAATAATATAACTTAAGACAGAGAATAGAAATACCTATCAGAAATATTGCATGTGGAAAAAAAGTTTGTCGTGAAATAATTCTTACGATATGATCCCACTTATTGCATATAAATGTGTTATATGTATTTGCAGAGAAAAAAACTAAAGGCTGCTCACTGAACTTTAAAAGTACTAATCTTTTTAGAAGGGTTTGGAAGGAGGACAGGTAGGCAGAAGAATATGTTCAAGACTGTAAATTTATATATTTAAAGTTTTTTATGATAGGAAGATACATTTAGTTTTAAGGTGAACATTTTTTAGAAATCAAATTCTAAAATACAATTTGTCGGATTCAAGATGGTAGATTGAGCATTTTCATCAACTTCTCTTTTTTCTCTAATCCTTGTTTAAAGTCTAGAAAAACTCTTTTTTTTAAAGGAGTGGAATCATAATAGCATTATAAAATAGGAGAGGGCGCCATTGACAGACTAGACAATTTAAGAAAGTCCTAGAAGATGGAAATCAAATATGGTCAATATATCAACTGTCAAAAATCTCAGAACAACAAAAACCAGAACCAAACATCAAAGATAACTAATGTTCTTTCTAAGAGGTACCAGGGAAGTCCTTAAGTCAGAATCAGTGACTATGACAGCAGAGGTGACCTGTAAAATAGTCATTAAGGCCATTAACTGGTATAATCATGGCTTTCAGAATACTGGGTCAACCAGATTCCAGACCCTCCTCAAGTGGTGTGTAGGGAGTGGCCAGCACTGTAGCCAAACCCTAAGTGCCCCCTCTAAGAAAATGGGGGACTTGCTGGGAGAAGAGGGGGCACCTAGGACGGATGTTGGGGCCTGATGAATAAACGAAACTGAGCTTAAGATAATTTAGGTGTCTTTCAGGAGAGACTAAGGAAAAGAGCAATTAGAATGAAAGTGTGTTTTGCCCAAAGCCCTCCCAACCTTGGCTATTGTCTGACAGTGAACCTGCGGGGAGTGCGTACACTGAAGCACACTCACGTAGAGCCTGTCATTGGTCCTCCCACGGGGGGAGCAGGCTGTGGGGCAGTATGCATATATGATGCTGTTTTATTTCTTTTAGAAAAGGAGTCTAACTACCTGGGAAGGTCTAGTGCCACAAACCATGGACTATAGCTACTCCTAGGGAGCAGGAGTTTGGGGAGGGGGTTGAGAGGAGTTGAGGAGAGGTCTTTTTCTTTAACCATTGATATTATTTGAAATGTGCATCCTTGAACAAATAAGTTACTTGTTTTGTAAAGATGTAGAAATAATAATTGTGCCACAGGAAAGTAATTCCCAATGCTGGAAATCACTGGAAGTCCAAGTGGGTCCTTGGCTTCAGGCAAAAAAGAATTCAGGAGGGGGCAAATAGTGTAAATTGAAAGCGAGTTTTATTTAGGAAGCATAGAAGTGCTACTCCCCTGTAGAGAACAGCCCCTGTGTTTCCTTTTGTCTCTTTATCTAAACAACTGCTTAATTACAGGCTAAACAAGGGGAGGAATATTTGTGTTATTTCTTGGAAAGGGGTGGTGTTTTCCTACAATTAGGGTGAAAGAGTTCCTGGTTATTCAGGTATAATGGAGCAGAAAGGTCAAGAAGCCATGGATTCCGCTGTCCTTAGGTTCTAATGTTGGAACTTGTCCTGTCCCCCGTCCTGTTTTGATCAGGCCTAAGACTGACTTCCGGCCTCAGTTAAGCAATGTTTGACAGTTTTCTATTTCAACTGCACTAGGAGAATGTAGTTACACACACACACGTCTGGAAAGGTATTAAGGTATTCTTTAAAAATATCAGCAGTGTTTATCTCTCAGGCAGTAAGCTTACAGTGAAGGTAGCATCTTTAATACTTCTCTGTGTTATGTAACATGTGCGATTGTGCTTTCAGAAGCAGCCCTCAGTCAAGTACAGGAGGAAAGCAATGAAGTGCTGGTGTTTAACAATGGGCTCCTCCAAAAGAACGAGTGTCCTGATTTGTGATGTTTGCTGATTTCTGCATAAATGATGCCACTATAACAGATGCGGAGCTACCATGTGATGTCATCAAGTAGAATGGGAAAAGATGTGCATAAGGGCTCTGGCCAGCTTATATGAGCCGGTTCCAACACAGCCCTGGTGGAGAGGGAGGCTGGAGAGTTGGGATTGCTGGATGTAGATCCCCGGCTTGATTTTCTTTTCTGGCCCACTCTCTGTAGAGGGCAGGCCAGAAGAGGGGAAGTGGGAAGGGGAAGCTGCCAGGTGATTGTGGAAATGCTGAAGAAGCAGCTGCACACTGTGGCCTCCTGATGTGGACGCCATTCACTGCCCTATTGCAGAGAGAGGCCCACCATCTTGTTTTTGTTAACAGAAACAAAATGATTGACCCCTCTTCTCCCCTCCCGCTGTAACCCTGCTTCCATGCTTTAGCACTTGGAGGGCCTGTTGCAAACGAAGGCCGGGTAAAGGTACCCAGGAAGCAGAGGTGTGGATGTCAGATGCAGACAGATGAAACAACGAAAGCCATCATGAGCTACGCATGTATCCAACTGTGGTAAAATCTGTCTGCTTGGTGCAAAAAAAAAAAATGTCTCATCACCACCTCCTTCATTGTAACCATCCCATGCTCTCCCTATGCTCTGATCAGGCTGATCCTGCAGAAGTGAAAGGAAAATGGACTAAGCTGGAAAGTCTGGCTGGCTGTGCCCTATAAAACTGTAAAAACAGGAAAGAGAAAGCCACAATTCCCTTTCCAGCATGCCTATTTTGCTAGCCCTCAGTGGCAATCTCTTGATTTTGACTTTGCACCTCACCTGACATCCTTTCCATGGAGGTCAATCAGCATCAGTTCTTTTTTTCTGAATAAATAAAGCCCTGTATACCCATAGGGCCATTTACCACTATTCCCTGCCTTCAATGGCAGAGTGCATTTGTCCTCAGTCGTCATTATCCTCATTACTGCCAAGTTTTCTTCAAGGTAGTAAAAGGTTGGGAGATAAAATTATGCCAGGTCACAAAGCAGAAGTGGCAGAGGGGTAGATAGGACTCTGATTATTTCTATATTAGGAAACCACAGGGGGGAAATGTGTCTTTGGTTGACTCCAGGGAGTTATTGCTCTAGTCTAGGATGACATCACCCTTAACAGAAAGCTTTGCATTCTTCAACACATAGATTACATGAAAAATACTTTGTTTGGATTGACAATTGTTAGTATTAATTTTTACAGATTTGTTGTGCTTTAAAGGGAAGCATCTATAAAAGCTGACAGGTTGATAAATACATATATGTATTTATATAAATAGAAACATTTTTATTTGCACACATTATATACCAAATATTAATATGTTTTTATAATGTAATTTCTCCCCTAATTTTTAGTGTAGATTTGAATAAATTCATCATCAGTGAATGATGGGGGGAGTCAAGATGTTTTTTTCAGTTTAAAAATAGATTCTAGAGAACAGCTGCATTTTCTTGATAGAAGCAGTGGACCATTTCTGAAATATAATGGTGAAAATAACAGAGTAAGTTATCTTATTTTCTTCCCGTGTACCTCCTGTGCATTCAGGAAAAATATGCCACCAGCTCTCCAGGATGGGTCACTATGACAAGAGGTGCTCAGGAGTGTTGCATGAAGTGGTCGCAGTGGTCCTGCTTGTGAAAGCTATTTAATAGAATAGGGTGGAGGCTGAGGATAAAGGGGAATATTAGAACTGTTTTATCCTAGAATTATGAGACAAAGATTTATTAGTATTGTATATATGAGTTGATAGGCATGCATGAAAATCATTTGCATATATTAGTCTAAAACATATTTATTGAAGGCTTACTATGTAGTAGATGGTGGAGACTTATCAGTGGACAAAATAGGTCAAAAAGCTGTCATGGTGGGAGGAGAGAGTCTGAGAATAAAGTTTATCTGAAGGCGATAAAGTCAGGGAAAACAATTCAGCAGAATAAGGGGACCATTCTTTTCAGGCCATGCCTCTCTGACAATACAATGAATTTTAGCAGAGATGTAAAGAAAGGAAACAAACCATAAAAGCACTGAAGGCAGAGGAAGCAGCAAAAGCAAAGGTCTTGCATGGTTGTACTTAATACCTTCCAGGAATAGCAAAAAGGCCTGTGTGGACAAAGGGGATTGGCCAAGTAGGAGCAGGGGCCAGAGAAGCAGCTGAGGCCACTACCAGGACTTGGGCTTTTGCTTTGAATGCAGAAGAAGTCATCATGAGAGGGTTTTGAGCACAGTGATCTCTTCTGACTTATTTTCGAAAAAGACTGGGTCTACTGTATTGAGACTGGAGAGAGAGGGCAGTGACATGACAGACCAGACAAGTTGGCAGTTCACCAGCTGGCAGTTTACCAGTGGTTGTTCCTGACTTGGACCAGGTCAGCAGCAGCAGAGGTTATGAGAAGTGATTGGATGCTGCATATATTTTTAAGGCCATGGCGATAGGCGGGGCTGAGACTCTGTGAGGCAAGTGAGGCACTTTGGGTGAAAACTTTAACAAGGCAGTCACCTGGAGGCATGTCACTGAGTAGGTGAGTGGGGAGAAGATTCAAGGCACCAGTTAGCTTATGAGAGCGCACAGTTATTTCATCCATGAGGGAAGGCAGGATATATGAACTCTGAGCCAGCAGTTTGGCAGATGTGGGCATTGGAAGAATTGGAGATTCTCCTTTGCTTACTGTACTTTTTCAGTGAATTAGAAAGCAGGGCCATCAGCTCAGTGAGTGTGGAAAGAAGTGTAGGTTTGAGGAGACTGAAGAAGTGAAATAGCCATCCAGGAAAGTAAAAGTGTTTGAACCAAATATATGTAGCTAGTTTTCTAGGTATTCCTAAGGACTCCTTGAGGTTAGCAGTCATGGGGCTGGCACTGGGGCTACTCAGAATTCTTTACATATTTATTACTTTACCTACAGGGAAGCACAAAGACCACGGCTCTAGAACATATAAGACCTATTAAACTGGCTTTAAAATCCATTTTTGAACATTTAGTTGAAAAATTTCAATAATAGCTGCCACTCTGTCCAAATAAATCATATCCTAGAATAACCATTTGAAAATCAGTGGTCCAAAAAAGAAATCAAGAACGTAATTCCATTTACAACAACAGCAAAAAGAATAAAATTCCCAGAAATAAAGTTATGTTTATGAAAGATTAAATACTGGAAACTAACATTGATGAAAGCAAGTAAAGACACAAATAAATGGAAAGATATCCTGTGTTCATGGATTGGAAGAATTAGTATTGTTAAAATGTTCATATTACCCAAGGCAATGTATGGATTCAACACATCCCTATCAAAATTCCAATGACATTTTTTCACAGAAATAGAAAATATAATTCTAAAAATTCACATGAAACACAAAAAACACTGAATAGCCAAAACAAAATTGGAGTAAGAAAAACAAAGTGGGAGGCATTTCACTTCCTGATATCAAATTATACTACAAAGCTATTGTAATCAAAATAGCATAGTACCAATATAAAAACAGATACACAGACCAATGAAACAGAATTTAAAGACCAGAAATAAACCCAAACATATATGCTCAACTAATTTTCAACAAGACCACAAAGAAGATCCATGGGGAAGAATACTGTGCCCAAGCCTGTCACTTCTTTGGGCTTCCTTGGGATATTGACAGTCCACTCCAGGCTATGCTGAGATGTGACTTGTCTGCTTGGATTTTGGTACTTGTTGTGCTGCAGAAGCCAGGTGTCCAGCTGGTCCAGCCTGTCACATCTAGGTCACTCTCTCTGATGGCAGCCTCTCCTCATGACCACAGAGTCCCTTCTCATCTATCATTCTTCCTTTGCCACTTCTGCAACTATCTGGAGGGATGGGAGACTTTGAGGATTCTTCCTGACCCTTGGAATCACTGGCATGTGCCCACTTTACTGACACACCTTATCGAAGAAAAGGACTTCTCCAGGAAGCCTGTCATTTCCTTGGGCTTCATTGGGATATTGACATAAACCCTGGGAGAAACTCAAGTTTCTCTTGGGTCTCCAAAAATAAACAAGAAGGATTCTGTCAAATTAGTCCTTTGATGTGCCATGTTGAGTTTCGGTCAGCACAAGATCCTTTCTTGAAGAAGTGACTAAATCTTCTCCATTCCTTGTTGGTGGACTACTTTTAGCTCCTTTTAGGTGGAAACACTGGCTGTTCCTTCATTAAGGAATCTTTTCAGCTCCCTTATTTAGGGCAATAACTTAATAAACTGAGTCCTTACCTTTTGGTATCTGAATGGACTCGCGAAATACAGACACTAGCTATTAAACTTCTTGGCTTTCCAGTCTACTGCCTCTGTGTAAATTTCAAGAGTCTATTTTAGAACCGAGAGCCACAAATCTGCCTTTTGTCTTCCATGATCTGCCTGTTCCGGAATCACTAACACCCAGCTCTATAGTCGAGCTGGAATGATGGAGGGCCAATGGGGTGAAAAGAAATATCCCAAATTTAATCTAAATATTATATTCCTATACTGTTATGCCCCTGCATAAAGGAAATCTGTAATTTCAGACACTCTAAAGAGGTGAGAGCCGATGGAGTGGAGTAGTTCTAAAGGCCAAATTAGAAAAAGGACGAAGTTTGGAATGCTGGTTCCCAACTTTACACATGTCATCAGAATTCTCTGTGGTTCTTTTAACAAGACACACTCCTGATCCCCATTCTGGAGCTTCTCATTCAGAAATTATTCATATTTTTAAAAAAACAACTCCCATTATTCACACTGGTGATTTTGATGTATACTTGTCACAGGAAGCCATGAGTTAGAAAATAGCTGTGGCCCAATGACCAATCATAAAGAAGTTGTTTAGGGGAGGAAGACAGTGTCTAGAATCAGGTACGTAATCTGGAGTTGGTATTTACCATCACCACCTCTGAAGAGAATGCACCACTAACCCCAAACAGAGGATTATGGGCAAATGGGACACTTACTAGGAAATAAATCAGACCAAGGAGAATAGGTGTCAGTGAAGTCAAAGACCCTGGGCAGGCAAGCCAGCCAAAAGAACAGAGATAAGGAATCCAGGAAAAAGGATCAATTTAGTCAGTGTAGACCTTATTACCACAATGAGGAAACTTCTAATATTTTTCCTGCTAATTTAGGAAAGTTACAGGAGATTTTCATCAACAACTTGCCACCTCTCGTAGCATGAGGCTACTCAAGTGCCTTACTGGCCCATACCTGGCATGCTGTTAGAGGCAAAGTGGGGAAAGAATGGTGGGGACCAGGAAATGGGAAGATGTACAGTTAGATTTGCATCAATTGACAGGAATAAGGAACTATTTTAGGCTACAGGAATTTGGGAGTCAAAAATTTATGATTGTAGAAGATTCTTCAAAGAAATGTTGACCTACCATTAGATCTGGCAATCCTACTACTGTGGATGTACCCAAAGGAAATGAGGTCATTTTATCAAAAAGACACCTGCACTTGAGTTTACGGTAGCACGATTCACAATTGCAAAGATGTAGAACCAACCTAAGTGTCCCTTAATTCATGAGTGGATAAAGAAAATGTGGTGTATGAGGCCAGGTATGGTGGCTCATACCTGTAATCCTAGCACTCTGGAAGGCAGAAGTGGGAGGATTTCTGGAGTTCAGGAATTCAAGACCAGCCTGAATAAGAGTGACACCCCATCTCTAGTAAAAATAGAAAAACTAGTGTATGTATACCTGGAGTACTACTTGCCATAAAAATGAATGAAATAATGTCATTTGCAGCAATGTTGAGGGAACTGGAGACCATTATCTTAAGTGAAGTATGTCAGGAATGGAAAAACAAATACCATATATTCTCAGTAATAAGTGGGAGATATTAGATGGTTTACACATGGGTACAAAGGACACGAGAAACCAAGGAGAGGACAAGGTAGGTGCGTGGGTAAGACTTAAAAACTTAACTATTGGGTGGGGTGCAATGCACACTATTCAGGTGATGGGTACACCAAAAGCCCTGACTTAAGCATTATACAAGACATGCATGTAATAAAAACACTTATACCCCTTTAATTAATATTCCAAAATTAGAAAAAAAAAAAATCTATGATGTTGGAACCAAGTACTGCATTTCCCACTTCTAACTATGTCCCAGAGTCAAAACAGCCATTTTGAGTCTCGGCGCCTATGGCTCAGCGGGCTAAGGCGCCAGCCATGTAAACCTGAGCTGGTGGGTTCGAATCCAGCCTGGGCTGGCCAACCAACAATGACAGCTACAACTCAAACAAAAATAGCTGGGCGTTGTGGCGGGCGCCTGTAGTCCCAGCTACTTGGGAGGCAGAGGCAGGAAACTTGCTTGAGTCCAGGAATTGGAGGTTGCTGTGAGCTGTAATGCCACGACACTCTACCCAGGGCGACAGCTTGAGGCTCTGTCTCAAAAAAAAAAAAAAAAAAACAGCCATTTTGAGTACATTTCTTGACATTTCCCAGATATGTGTAGTATTGCAAATGTCTTTAAAAAGTAACCTTCCCCAGAAAATAATGTTATCAGATAGCACAAGCTGCATACCATTCTCATTAGAAAAAAAAAGAGAGAGAGAAATCCAAAACTCCCTTAAATTGGTGGAAGGGCCTGATCTGTGTTAAGCAACTAACTTTCTTCTTTTTTTAAATGTACCCAGTGAGTGAGAGATCTCACACCCCAACTCTGATAAATAAATATGGATTTTTTTTGTTTTATGAAATAAAATAAACATGACATAAAAATTACCATATTAATCCTTTTAAGTGTACGATTCAATGGTGTTGAGTATATTCGCATTGTCATGTAACTAATCTCTAGAACTTTTCATCTTGCAAAACAGAAACTTTATGTTCATTAAACAACTCCCTAATCCCTCCATCCCCTGGCTCTCAGCAATGACCTACTTTCTGTCTCTATGAATTTGACTACTCTAGATACCACATATAAGTGGACTTATACACTATTCATTTTTTTGTGACTAGCTTAGTCACATAGCATATCCTCAAGGTTCAGCCATGGTGTAGTATGTGTCAGAATTTCCTTCCTTTTTTAGTCTGAATAATATTCCATTTCACGTATATGCCACATTTTGCTTATCCATTCATCTGTAGATGAACATTTTGATTGCTTCCAATTTGGCTACAGTGAAGAGTGCCGCTATGAACATGGGTGGAGTAAATAGAGGCAGGGATAGATTTGTGCTGTCTACTTCAAGACTGGAGGAACATCTCTGACTTCTAATAGAAAAACTAGCCAGGTTTCATGGCAGGTGCCTGTAGTCCCAGCTACTCAGGAGACTGAGGCAGGAGGATTGCTTGCACCCAGGAGTTTGAGGTTGCTGTGAGCGAGGCTGATGCCACAGCACTGTAGACTGGGCAACAGAGTGAAAATCTGTCTCAAAAAAAAAAAAATCATTTACCTATGTATGTGAGGGTTTGTATATAGATTTTCATGAGCAGCTTTATTAAGGTATAATTCATATGCCATACTGAGAGAGGATACCTGGGAAAAGTAAGGTCTGAAAGAACAAACGTTTTCTCATAGGATCCCATAGAACTTTTCTCCTGCAAAGTCCTCCCTGTAGTGACTCAGCTCTTAGGAATTTGTAGAAACTTAACTTCCTGGGACCTTGAAATTAATGCTTGCTTCTGTCAAAGCCCTGCACTTCTTTAAAAGCCCCACCCAGCCTTCGCCAAGATTCAAAGTGACCAATGTGAAGGGTTCCTGTGGACACAGAACCCTTGCCTGGAGATAAAAGGGAAAGGACAGAGCCAGTCAGGGAGCTCGGCCGTTTTTGGACTTTAGTCCACTGAGACTTTGCCAGCTGAAATAAATCCCTTCCTTTTTTAAACACAGAGTGTTTCTTTCTCTCCATCGGGCCTCGTTTTCCTGCAACAATATGTCAAAAGACAAAATTATAACAAATTTAGTGCAAAGATTTTAAACTGGCTTTGTGATTCCAAAATCAGGCAATGCCTCATTTAATGAAATTGAATTAGTGTTCCAGGGCCCTGAGCAGGACTTTGGCCTTATAGATAGAAAAGGGCTGAGGAAAACAGAAACAGAGAATAAAAAGGGGGTTGATCGTTTCACAGTTACTTTTCTTATAAAGGCTAGGACAGAGAGGATTTCCTTATCATGTCAGCTAAACCTGGTCTGTTTGGGGATTTGTCTAATATAGCTAAACGACTTAGTTTGGACTTGGTAATAAGGAACTTCTACATGAGTAACTCCATTTGGGTTTGGTCTGTTGGGCTTAGTGCAGGAGCCAGTTGGCATCCTATAAATTTTATTTAATGCATATAATTCACTAATTTAAAGTATACAATTAAATGTGCTTTTAGTATAGTCACAGAGTCAGGCATCCACTACCATAATCAATTTTAGAATAGCTTCATCACCACAAAAAGAAATTCCATATCCCTAAACCTCAACTTAACCCCCCACTTTCACTGCTTCCCCTGCCCTAAGCAAACATAAATATATTTTCTATATCTGTAGGTTTACCTACTTTAGACAATTCATATAAATGGAACCATGCAACAGGTGGCCTTTTGTGACTGGCTTTTAATGTTTTTGAGTTTCTTCCACATTGTAACCTACATTAGTACTTTGTTCCTTTTTGTGAACAAATAATATTCCAACATGTGGATATACCACTTCTTTTTATCTATTCAATCTGTTGGTGGACATTTGGTTTGCTTTTGCCTTTTGGCTATTATGGATAATGTTGCTATTGATATAATGATGTGTACATTGTATTCGTTTTTGTGTGGACAAGTGTTTTCTTTTTTTTGAGACAGAGCCTCAAGCTGTCACCCTGGATAGAGTGCTGTGGCATCACAGCTCACAGCAACCTCCAATTCCTGGACTCAAGAGAGTCTCCTGCCTCTGCCTCCCAAGTAGCTGGGACTACAGGCACCCACCACAATGCCCAGCCATTTTTTTTTGTTTGTTTGTTTCATTGTTGTTTGACGGGCCTGGGCTGGATTAGAACCTGTCAGCTCAGGTGTATGTGGCTCGTGCCTTAGCCTGTTGAGCCACAGGCACCGAGCCTGGATAAGTGTTTTCATACACTTAGGAGTAGAAGTGCTGGGTCACCTAATAACTCTATGCTTCTTATGTGAATTTTGCATATAAGAAGAGAACTAGTTTCCAGGAAAATGAGGGATAATCTACTAATAAAGTATGGCTAACAAAATACTGCAAATGTGGGCCTCATAAATTCAACAATGACTGACATTAAATAAGAAGCCAGAAATTTTATATTAGTTTACAAACTAGGTCTCTGCAATGGATCACATCTGTAATCCTAGCACTTTGGGAAGCTGAGGTGGGAGGATCCCTTGAGGTCAGGAGTTGGAGACCAGCCTATCTACTAAAAATAGTAAAAAGTAAATCAAGCATTGTGGCGGACTCCTGCTGTCCCAGTTACTCAGGAAGCTGAGGCAGGGGGATCACTTGAGTTTAGGAGTTTGAGGTTGCTGTGACCCAGGCAGATACCTTGGAACTCTAGCCTAGGGTAATAGAGTGACACTCTCACGTTCGTATATACATATGAAATATAATGTGTACATTGTATAAGTTTTGGTGAGACAAGTGCTTTCATAAACTTAGGAGAATTTCTGGGTCACAGAATAACTCTATGTTATGTGATATATATACATATATATCACAAACTATTTTAAAATACACATAGTACTAATTTATCAGGTTTACAGTCCTAGGATGTGGCATCACATAAAAGAACTTGGCTAAAAATGATGTAATATGAGAATTTCAGTGAGAAAAGAAGAGATAGGTGGGGAACCCCATAATAAAAATGGGGAAGATAAATTGGAAGGAACCGGTCAATACTTTTAATTCCCTCATTAAAACCCTGAGAACCCTGAGCAGCGGTTCTCAATCTCTATAGGTCGCGACTGTATCAAAGGGTTGTGGCATTAGGAAGGTTGAGAACCACTGCTCTAGCATGAGAGATTGCAGACTCTTCAATTCTGAGAGTTTTATTACATACTCAGAAGAAAAAAGAACACACATTGATTCACAAACTCAAATGCTCATAGAGGTTAGGAAAGTAATGTAAATTTTTTTTTTTCTTTTTTTGAGCCTGAGTCTCACTCTGTTGCCCTGGGTATAAAAGCAAATGTAGTGAGAATAAAAGGGAGTCAGTCAGGCTCGGATGGAGATGACACAGTTGGTCTGGTCCTTTTAGGTCCTACACGACCCTCACTTCCTGTCTCTCATTCTTATTGTTTTGTAAATTTAACTCCCACCCTAAAGATGCCTGTCTTGCATAGTTTAGGAGGATTGTTTTAGGAAACTGACTTTTAAAAAAATTAAATCATAACTGTGTATGTATATCAAATCAGAAATTGACTTTTAAATTGGAAATGTTGTAATAGGTCCCTGAGTTATACTGATTATGATTTAAAATAAGGGTTAATGTGGTCTTTGCTTTGCTTTTATGTATAAAACTGTGATTTTTGGAAATGGAAAAGCAGAACAGTCTTGCAGAGGTTACTCTCATTATTGTCTAGAATTGCCGGCCTTCTGACAAAGTTTGGTGGACCTATCCTAGTCTCTGCATGTTGGATGACAGTGACAAGGAGCTGGACCCTGTCCGTCTGTTAGCAGGTAGAGTGCCTCATAGCTCACAGCAACCTCAAAGTCCTGGGCTTAAGTGATTCTCTTGCCTCAGCCTTCTGAGTAGCTAGGAATACTGGTACCAAGTTTGTCTTTAGTTTTAGTAGAGCCAATCTTGCTTTTGCTCAGGCTAGTCTGGAACCCTTGAGCTCAAGCAATCCACCTGCCTCGCCTCAGCCTCCCAGAGTGCTAGGATTAGCCCAGCTGAAAGTAATGTAAATGTGAACCTGGCTTGGGGTGGGGCAAAACAATAGGGAGTGGTGGGGAGTGTGGTGTTCTGGGAGCACATGTCTTGGAAATTCAGACTTTCTTAAAATACTCTGAGGGACAAACCAAACTTGTCTATAGGTGAATCCAGTCCTGGGCAACTAGTTGTAAGCACTCAAAGAAAGAAATGGAGAAGAGAGAAAGAAGAAAATAAGAAAGAAAGGGTGAGGGAAATGTCAGGAAACAGGAGGGAAAAAATGAAGTCACGCTAGTTAATAAAAATTACAGAGAGGGTTAGTTGAATAAGCAGCACCCAGGACTGGAATTGAACCCTAGCAAATCCAACCCATTATCTTATGCTACTATTTCCACCAAAGGTGCAGCTCCCAGTAAACTGATTCCCAGTAAACACTGCTTTCCCAAAGGTGTTTTTCATGGGAGGGTGGGGTGAATAGAGGCAGGGACAGGTGTGTGCTACCTTCATCTACCTCAAGACCTGGAGGTACATCTCTGACTTCTAAACCATGACAGGGGGTTCCTGGGTTAAGGATCACCCAACTTACAGTGTCCAGTACTTAGGAACAGGCTCCCAGGGCTCCTCTCAGGATAATGTATAATTGACCAGTTAAATCAATAATTCAGGAAGTGGTTTCTTTCATGCATGTAAACAAATCCTCCTGGCATGAGAAGCTTGTTGGTGCAGCATCCTTATAGCAGCAGCTATATTACAAGGATATGTATGATGCCAAAAAGAAAAAGGGTGCACAAACACCCTAGCTACTTGTTTTCAAGAAATCGGCTTCAACAGTAAGCTCTCCGCTTCCTGCAGCAGAACCAAATCCTGAATCTCCAGCGCCGGCTCCGTCCTCTCCAGCACTGTCTTCATCATCATCATCTTCCCATTCATGTCAGGCTCCCTTCCTGCCTCACAGAGGCCCTTCCAGTTAAGCCAGACATGGATGCAACATTAGCTGAGGGGTAACCTTTAATATTCTTTTTTGAAATTTCTTTTATCTCCTATCTAGACTTTTAAAAATGAGTTTGTGTTTCTGTTGTTTGTTTAAATTGAAAGAAAGGACACAGTAGTTTCTGTAACTTATTACAGTATAGAGGTATTATTATTATTACAGTATTATAATATACTCTTGTGTATTACTCTTACCACATCAGTAATACTATTATTATTATTATTATTATTATTATTATCATATATGCATCGGTCATCAGAGATCCGAGTTACATACTAATCTGACCTAGATCACTCTCTTCAGAACCTGGACACTGCTCGTATTTGTAAAAATGCAAATTTTAGTGCCTTAGGTCTGAGGTCCAGCCTGACATTTTGCATCTCTAACTAGCTCACAGCTAGTGCCCATGCTGCCGACACCCCTAGACTGCACTTTGAGTAGCAAGGTATTAAATAATTCTTGCATGAAAGGAGAAAGGAAAACTACAGTCTCATCATATTAAAGAAAATTATGTGACACAATTAGGGATGATTCCTACTCATAGGCCAGACCATTCTTCTGTAAGCATAATAAGATACGTGTGAAGTATCTAAAGCAAAGTATTTAAACCTTGCTGCTCAAAGTGCAGTCTAGGGGTGTCGGCAGCATGGGCCAGTCAAATGGGTCACTGTTCCTAGCAGCCAAAGTGTGGCTGTGCAATTCACTTCTGGCCAGTGGGATGTCATCATCAGTAATGTGCACCTTTTGGGTTATGCCTTCAAAACAGTGTTTTTCAAACTGCTTTACCTCATGGCACACTTGAACCTATAAACTTCGGTGGGACACTTAAATTATGTTGATCAAAAAAAAAAAAAGGGAGTGAAGAAAGGAAAATGCCTTTTAATTTATTTATTCATCAACGCAAACAAAATGCTCCATCAAGGTGCAAAATAAAAAAATTTATTATAATTTGTAATAAAAACATAACAAATCAAATTCTTTTTTTTGTGACACAGTCTCACTTCATCACCTTGGGTAGAGTGCAGTGGCATCGTAGCTCACAGCAATCTCCAACTCTTGGGCTCAAGTGATTCTCTGGCCTCAGCCTCCCAAGAAGCTGAGACTGCAGGTGCCTGCCATTGAGAAAGCATACCTGGAAAAAGTAAGATCTAGGAGAACAGAGGTCTTTTCAAGGAGACCCTAAGAATACACCTGGAAGGTCCTCCCTATGGTGACTCAGCTGTTAGGAATTTGTGAAAACTTAACTTCTTGGGACCTGGAGGCTGATGCTTGTTTCTGCTCCTGTAAAAGCCCAATTTTCTATAAAAGCCAGAGCCGCCTTCTCCAGTTTGATTCAAACTTACCAATGAGAAAGGTACTTATGGGCTGGGACTTTTTGACTGGGGATAAAAAGGAGAAGACTGATCCAGTCAGAGAGCATGGCCATTTTGGGACTCTGGGTCTGCCGTTGCTCTGATGGCTGAAACGAAACCCTTCCTCTTTTAAACACGGCGTTTGGGTGCTCTTTCTCTCCATTGGGTCTCGTCTTCCTGCAACACTTCTGGTTCCCTGACCTGGAAGGGAGACCACCTGCGGAGGGAACAGGCTCAGACACACCTGGTTGTGCCGCCAACCCTCTGGACACCATGGGGACCTCTAATCAGCCTGGGCGAAGTGAACTAGCGAGTGCTCCAGGACAGCTTTGCCTCCCTGTGTGGACCCTCAGCTGGGTAGAGAAAGGACCTCCTGGGTGGGTCTTTGAGGAGTCAAACAGCAGGAAGAACTGGCGCGCAGGAACGGGAGATCTCTGAGGCAAGGTAGGATCAGTTGTGTTCTACCATGTTTGAGAGGAAGAGGGGACTGATCGACCCCTGGGCTTTAGGTTGCTGGCAGGATGGGTGGGAGACGGGAAAGAGTGTGGGCGTGGTTTGACGGAGCCAGACCCTGACAGTGGAGATGTGACTTCCCCTCACAGGGCCAAGTGGCGTGTTGGTTCCCGACTGCGGTACTGGGGAATGCCTCGTGGGGATAAGTGGCAGTTTGAGTGGGAAACTAAGGCTGCCCAGGTTAGGAAATAGGTTGGAATTGTGTGTGTGTGTGTGTGTGAATGCTTGGAGACTGACTGAGATGGGTAATAATACGTGGGGCTCCAGTCCCCCCTTCACAGGGTGAAATGATTGTGACTGCCCCATTTGTATCCCACTTCTACCCCATCTGTAACTGTAGTTTGTCTGAGGTAAGGAAACGGGAAACACACAGGGGAACCCCACCCTGTTGAGAACTATGCTGAAGTGTTTTAAGAAAGAGTTTATAGGAGAAGGTGCAGTAACTATGTTTCCAGGGAGACTGCCAACTTTGTGTGAGCAGGAATGACTCAAATGGGTGACTGTGATATCCTTTGAGATAATTAGTTTTAAACCTGTTGTTAAAGTTCAGATGTTCAAAGATCATAAAGCTACCACCTATGTAATATTTCTAAATTTGCTATATGTGACTGTGAGCTTACATTCTTGATTTTAAGCCTCTGAATTCTGAGGTTTAGAGAGGTGGCGATGGTAGGGCCTAGAGGACATGTTTCCCATACTTACACCAGCAGTGACAAGGCACAGTCTAGCCCATATGGCCCTTTCTTCCCTGCTTCAACTTTGCCTCCTGGCTATTCTGAGAGAAACTGGATATTTCAGTTTCCTGCTTTCTGTCTTGAACTCTGCACCTGGTAAATGAATTAAGGTCACAGGTACTATCCTTTGCAGCCATCTTTGATGCCATGTGGCCATGTGAGACTTAGGGGGACGATGCAAAGACATCAGAAATGATGCCTACGTTGTGGTTTCAGAACATTTTTTGGTAACTTAAAACCTTACAGTCATGTTATATTTCATGAAATGTCTATCAATTGTAAAATGTAATAGTTTGGTTGTTTAGAAAACTGAGTCTTTGTTAAAGATTAAGATTCTTGCCTTTTAAACTTTGTAATTATCAATTTAGCCAAATGAATAATTAACTTCATAGTGAACTGTGTCCTGTTTTGGGAAAAGTGGTTTTTCAAGAGTAAGAAATATTAGACAGAAAGGAAAATGGCATTGTGTAAGAAAGGATCTTGTGCGGTAAATTTTATCCTGAAATAGAATGGTTATTTAAGAAAATGAAAAGTAGGGCAAACCAGAAGGTTTAGAAGGTTCCAGAAGGTTTAGAATGTTTATAAATTGTCTGTGCAGGTTGAATAAGGCTCATAAAAGGGACTTTGCAAAGGAATTTGCATGTGATCCAGTTGATTATGTATTGCCTTTAGAATCTTTTAGTTTATAAACCTGTTTGATCAAATTTTTAAGCCTTTGATATTTGACAAATCTTCCAAAATCAAAACTCTAAATTTGATCTTTTTGAAATATTAAGACTATTGAAAGTCTGCAAAAGACATATTAGGCTTATTTGGTATGTTAAAAAAGTATAGAAAATATTTGAAAAATATTAAATATGAAATGGTTAATTTTCTGTGGATTATGTTTATAGGTATGTTCTAATATTATAAAATATTGGTCTATCTTAGTGTATGCTGTCAGTAATAATTTTAATTCATCTCAGAAAGTGTTTTTGTAACTGGCTAAGTCCAAAGGCTGTCCTTAAAGGAAAGTAGTAGAAAAGGGTGGGAAGTTTTCCCAAATTCAAATTTCCAACAACTTTGGAGATTAAATAGCACTGCGCTAGAAGCAAACTTCCAGGACTTTAATTAGAAAGCTAACATGTCCATGAGTATTGCTAACCTAACTTCAGACAGAACAGAAATCAGTTACATGGAACCTATCTGATTTGTTATGGCTTTTTGTTTGAAACATTGCAGATTCTTTCTGTATTTTTTCCAGAATTCAAGAAAACCATTTTCTTTCTTTTAAGCTATTTTTAATTTTCAGCAATGTATGTACTTATGAGCAAAATTTAAAACATTTTTCTCTCTCCTTGATTTCTCAGGAATTTGAAAACCGTTTTCTTAATTTCTGACAATACAGTTATTTGCATAAGTTCAGTAAGAATCTGTTTTGTTCTATAGGACAAATAAAAGGCACTGGTTATTTTACCAAGGCTTTGAGTAAAATAGAATTTTCTGAGGTGTCCAGACTATGTTCAGGAATTAAGGTTGACTTTATAAAGCCAATAAAAAAGCCTGTTGGAAAGACTGGCCAAATACCTAATCAATAACATCTCTTGATCTGCGGTGAGTAAAGAGTATCACTTTCTGAGAGTTCTGGGAATCACAATTTGCTTTGGGACCTCAAGAGAAGAGGATTTACCTAACGCATAGAAGTATCTAATGGCACAGATGAAACCTGGGCTCATGGAAGGCTTTCAAGTTATATCTGAGACTCTTTGTAAAATGTTCCAACAAAGCCAATTTTAAAAGGAAGAAAAGCCTCAATGGCTAATAACTATTCTTGCTGTATTTTATGCAAATAATTATAACCAGTATACTGAAAGTATAGTTTATTTTTGGCAATTAAATTAGTTCTGCTATAATTTGTTTTTAGTAAAGTAAGAAATTAGAGAAAAATGGTTCAAAAGAAAAAACTGCGGTCCATCTATACTAGATTTCAGCTTTGTCTGCAATGCCAGCTCATAAAATGTGACATAGCTGTTTAAATTGATTTATTAAACAGAACTAAGAGATTGGCCAAAGAATACAGAATTATATACAGTAGTTATATTTTCTGTGAAGCTTTAAGTCTCAACAAAGGTTGCCTGTTGGCTACACTGGAAAAATTTGTGCAGTACTAAATGCTATCTGCTGTGTCTATATAGATACCTCAGGAAAAATTGGAACCTGAATAAAAATTTCCCAATAAGTGATGTGACTGCAACACGGCCTCACAAGTGGCCCCACACCCAGCTGATATTCAGGAATATTCACTTGAATTGCCCAGAACTTTGGATCAGTTCTGTAGTGTCTCTTAAAACTAGGTATTATCTTAAGAACTAAGCTAAGATTGTAAATAAGAATACTAAGGTTCTTATTGTGTGAACCTTAGCCTTGAAATCCAGAACTTGTAGATATTTGTAGGTGACTGCTAAATGGTTTCATTCTTTTAACCTGCACCTAACCTTGACTTTGTCCCTATTAGTGTAGGAAAGCCAAAAAGCTATAAACATGCAAGATGGCTGAGGTCATGCAGAAGCCAGATGAAAGCCCTGGGGACTTCTAGGAAAGACTATGTAAAACAGAGGGGGAGAAAAAGGCCCAATTGAATAGAAATCCAACGAATCAAAAGCCTTCAAGAGGCTAAAGGAAAAACTGCAGGCAATCCTGGTGCTAGGTTTCTCTGATATATCCAAGGCTTTTGCATTTTTTTTGGCCGGGGCTGGGTATGAACCCACCACCTTGGGCATATGGGGCCAGCGCCTTACTCTTTTGAGCCACAGGCGCCACCCTGTCCAAGCCTTTTGAATCCTATGTATCAGAAAGAAATAGAACAGATGAGGGAATTCTTACCCAGAATGAAGAATCCTGGGCAAGACCACTTGCTTATCTCTCTAAGTAACTTGACAGAGTTTTGGAAGGATGGCTCTGTGCCTAAGAACACTTGCAGACACTACCATGCTGGTGTAAGAGGCTGATAAGTTGACTTTGGGACAAAACTCAAGAGTCTGGGTACCATATGCAGTGGTGACTTATGAACATCAAAGGGTACCTTTGGTGGACCAACTCATGCCTCACTGAATATCAAAGCTTATTGTGTAAAAGTCTGAGGTTGGTTATAGAGGTTGTATGCATTAGGCCATGCACTTAGAACAGCAGAAAAAAGAAAACTAAGAAGCTTCTGGGGGGAAACTTCTACATTCTCCTCTGGCCACCCTTGCCAAGAAAGTCAGCCAGCATTAAGTGACTGACATGCAACCAAAACAATGCTAAACAGGGACTATCCCTGCTGCCTGAAAGTTAGTCCTATAAGGAACCCTTTTAAAGATGTACAACGGACTATACTGAGTTGTCCAGATGTGGAGAAAACCAGTACTAACTAGTTTTGGTCTACACATACTCAGAGATAGGTGGAAGCCTTCCCTACCAGGCCTGAAGTAGTAAAATGTTGCCTAGAGGAATCATCCTATAGTTTAGGTTGCCATTCCAGATTGGATCTGAGAACAGACCAGCCTCCATTACAGAGATAATGCAAATGACATGTAAAGCCTTGACTATCACCTGGAAACTACATGTGGCATATAGGCCTCAAAGCTCAGGCAGGGAAGAACATGTAAAAAGAGCCAAAAAAGCAGGAATTGGTAAACTCTGCCAGGAAGCAAAGCTTAATTGGGTAAGGCCTTGCCACTGGTCTTGCTCCATATTAAGTGTACCCCTTCTAAGAGGTCAGGGTACTCCCCTTATGAGATAATGTATAATAGGACTCCACCAGTCCTGTGCAATTTACCAGGGACTCCTAAAAGAACTGGGAGAGACTGAATTGAACAGGCAGTTACAAGCCCAAGGAAGAGCAGCAAAGATCTCCACTTGGTAATGAACTGTGTTCTGTTTAGTCTTTTGTGTCTGTACATCCTTCCTCTCTAGAGGATCAAGTCTAGGTCAAGGATTGGAACCCCATCTCCCTGAAACCAAGGTAGAAGGGACCCTACATCGTCCTCTTAACCACACCCACAGCAGTGAAGATAGAAGGGATTCTCCCCTGATCCATCACAACAGACTGAAAAGAGTTTCACTGCCCCTGTGGGAAGCAAAAGCCAAATGCAGCCAACCCTGAAAGATAACTCATGCTCCAGCCACGTACTGGGAGGTGCTGGTCAGTGCACGGCTGGAGCCTAAGAAAATTCCTTGTGGGACTTGTCTTAACTGGTCTTTGGACTTTGGGAAAGGGGGAGGAGGAATGTGATCTGTGTACTGACACCACTAAGATGGATAAAAGGTGACTCTTTTGTAGCTTTTATGAATGCGAAGTCACCCACAAGGGAACTTGCACTCATAATCTGATACAAAACTCAGTATGTGACACAGAGAAAGGTGAAAACCCATATGCATATTACAACCCCACAGAGCCCCCCACCATGGTACAATTAAGGCCTGGTAGAGGACCTGAGAGGAGTCACAGAAATCTGAAAGCTGGTCCAGACCAGGGAAATGGGACAGCCCAGCCAGGTGAGTCTAAAGTTTAATGCTTGCAATGCCATGCGAAGGTGCCACAGTAAAGGAGAAAGAAACTATAGAACAGATCAGAAATACCTCTGTGTCTTAGATTCTGCAGAAAAGTGGTGTGAGGTTGAATGTGAAAGGTGAAAATGTATGATAGAAGGCACCTGAGACAGCGAGGACTGCAGCAAAAGAAATATTGTGCTCAAAAAAGGATCCGTAGGGCAGCGCCTGTGGCTCAAAGGAGTGAGGCGCCGGCCCCACATGCCGGAGGTGGAGGGTTCAAACCCAGCCCCGGCCAAAAACTACAAAACAAACAAACAAAAAACAAAAAATGATCAGTGCAGACAAATTGCTCCACAGGATCAGTGTAATCCCTGGAGCTAGTCTTGCAAATTAATAACCAAGTAAAAGTCATATGAAACATAGTAAGGAAAAAGCCTATGTCCTGGTGCAACCCTCAAAAACCTGTGAAGAGACTGGTTTTAAAAACCTTATGAAGAGGAGTACTAGTCATCATCAGAGTTAGCTTAACTATTCTCTGTCCCCTTCCACTAGTAGTCAGGGGTATATGCTGGATAATCAAGACAGATGTCAATCAGAAAAAAACAAAACAAAACTGTATCACAATATTCTGTATGAAAACACTACCATCTCCTACAGGACAAACTGATAGTGACACCCCAAATTAAAATGTACCTGAAATCTCAAAAGTGGGGAATGAGATAGGATACCCGGAAAAAGTAAGGTCTAAGAGAACACAGGTCTTCTCAAGGAGACCCCAAGGATATACTTGCAAGGTCCACCCCATGGTGACTCAGTTCTTAGGAATTTGTAAAAACTGAACTTCCTGGGACCTGGAAACTAATGCTTGCTTCTGCTTCTGTAAAAGTCCCTGGTTCTATAAAACCTGGAGCCAGCTTCTCCAGCTTGATTCAAACTGACCAATGAGAAAGGTTCCTATGGGCTGGAACTTTTTGACTGGGGATAAGAAGAAGGGTGAGCCAGTAGGGGAGCGAGACCATTTTGAATTCTTCTGTGCCATCACTCTGCTGGCTGAAATAAAGCCCTTCCTCTTTTAAACACAGTGTTTGGGTGTTGGTTCACTCCATTGGGCCATGTCTTCCTGCAACAATTATACCAAACCTTGTCACAAAGTAAATCACCTAATTTAGAATGCTGCATTTAAAAAAAGGTTGATACTTCTCCTTTTCATTCACAAAATCTTGATAGAACTCTTCCTCAAAATAACCATCTCACTTCTATATGCAATAAGAGATGCATATAAAAAGCATCCATTGAGGAACATAATTCTGCAAATAATCTTAATAGCATTGGCCTGCTTTTTATATAATTAATAATTTTAGAAGAGTCATTCTAGTACCTTTTATAATTCAGGCACTAATGATTTTGATAAAAGCACTTCTTTGTAGAAAACAGTGTGTAAAAATAATTTTTAGATTCTTTTTTTGAACAAGTATAACAAATCCTATTACACCTCTGGACAGAAATGGGGCTGTCTCTGTACAAATACTTATGCAGGAATCCCAAGATAAGTTATTAGGATTTAAGTACTTATAAATAAAATTGAAAGTTTTATTGGCCCTCTGTTGTTTGGAGTGCTTGACAAAATAAAAACTATTCTATGATTTCTTCTTTATAGACAAATCCACTGAATGCCAAAAGTTGAGTTTTATCACTGATAGCAGTAGATTCATTCAACTGAATTATAAACATGTTTACTTTGAGATGAGATACTACTTGAAATTCTATATTTTCAGATAAACTGTTAACATTCTGAGAAATTGTATTATCTGAAAGAAGAATTTAAAAAATTTCTTTTTCATATTTTTCCTCCAATCATTGTTTTTACAATGGTACAGCAGGCCAGCAAAATAAGAGATGCTGCAATTGTATGAGATTTCATTCTCCTAGCTACAATTTCTGCAACTGTGTAACTTGCTTCTTGTGCTTTATCTGATATGGTTGCACATTTGGTCTGCGTTTTTGCTTGTTTAGTATTACTGAGTGCAAGTCATTTGTAATATTCCACCAGCTTTTTGGGCAATTGGGATTGTCTGGATTATAAATGTCTCTTCAATTTGCTAAGAACCATAGCTTCATTTGCTAACGGTTCACCCCAAATTATGTATGTGGATTTCCTTTACTACATATGAAACTGAATGATAAACAATCTTCATTATATTGACAATTAATTTTTTCTAATTTAATTTCTGATGTTCTGGAAGAAGCGGTATTGGGTACACTAGCATTGTCTTCTAATATTTCCTTTTTTACTGAAAACATGTCCATTGTAACTGAACCCTATATCATAAAAACAAAAAGTGCCACATCAAAAATAATAAAAATAAGTAAACAACTCATACTTTCAAAAAAGAAAAATGGGTATTAATTAAACACACTTGGAAAATTCTCAGAATTAGATTTGCAAAGGTAATTGTGTCCAACTATGTCACTATTTCAAATCTAGACAAAACTGTACAACATATTCAGTACCAGCTGTACCTCCTTACTACTTCAGGAAGGATTGCTGAATCATACGACTTCATTCACTTCAGATGATTTCGACACATATTGGTGTTCATGAGCAAATCTTAGTTAAATCGCGCCATCTATGGGCGTGTCTCAAAACCTTATTTTTCAAGGCCACACCTCACCCTTTAGAAACAAGCCAGTGTTTATTTATTGTAACAATAAAACATATATTTAATAATGATCTACTCATATGATCAATTTAAAGAGGCTTTAAATTTGATACGTACACTTGCTATGCTTTGAACTTCTTTTGAAAATAATTAATGATCTTTAAAAATTTTCTTGGCACACCCAAGATCCTCTCACATGGTTGAAAATCCCTGCTTTAAAAGGAAAGTTGTTCTCACCTTTTCTTTTTCCTCTCTCTGGCTGAAATAGCAGACAACTGAAGAGCTCTCTGGGGCCATGCAGATAAGGGTAACAGCTTAGGGATGTCTGAGTAAAAAGAGAGAAAGAGCCTCAACTCTGTACAGTACAGCTGTGTACCTGCTCCGACATTTATTTTTAGAGAGAAACAAAAGTTTAATTTTTTCAAGCCACTGATACTTAGGGTCTAGGAAATAGAATCAATTCTATATCATAAGTAGTATAGAACCACACTGTTACTTTATTATATTAGTTGAGGTTCAGTTACATAGAACAGAATTCATTCTGGCCGGTTTACAACAGGGAATTAAATGCTTTGTAAGAACGTTGAGCCTAAAGAGCAGATGCTAGTTGGAACTTTCAGAAACGAATCTGAAAACCACACTGCAAAATGGTGTCACTAAGGCAGCTTCTGTGTTTTCCACATCAAAAAGCCAGTGCTACAGAAAAATACAGTTCTGGTGAGGAAGCCATGGCAAACAGGAAACTGGCTTACCACCGTGGACTCCGAAACCACAGCCTCTGCTTCTACCTGCACCTGCAAAATGATGCCTTCTTCCTTGCCTAATGACATCCACGAAACTAGTGACTGCCACCAGCACCCCAGCTCATTCAGCTGCAGAGAAATTAATCACTGCCAACTGTGCCTGCCAGCCCAAGCAGCTGAAGGTCTGCTGAATTCCCTGCCCCCTCTTCCAAAACTTGCGTGGATACATCTGATTGGCTAAATCTAAACCTCTTTTAAAACCTTGTTGCTAGGTAACTTGGGAAATGTAGTTGTTAGCTTCTGGGGGCTGTAATTCAGGAAGGTGTGGCAGAAGCAGAATAGAAGGAATGCTGAGCACAGCTCACCATATGCGGAGGATACTCTCCCTTCCCTCCAAAGAATGCTGCCTGTCATGACTCAGATACACCAAAACTGTACTCAAAGGGAAATTCATAGCCATAATCGCTGTACTTAATAATCAGAAAGAGAAAATAAATGACCTAACTTTCAACTCAAGGAGCTGGACAAAGAACAACAAAATTTACCTAAAAAATATAGAGATGAATCAATTTCACAGTCATACTAAACAAGCAATTTTTTTCAGAGATGATAAAATTTTGAATTACTTTTAAAGAAGAATAATTAGTATTAGTAAATAAATTTAAAAGCTTGTCTCTAAAAGCACAACAAAATAAAAATATCTCCAGAATACAAATTTAGAAAAAAATGAGTAAATCATAAATAACATTAAGAATGGTAAAGGGATAACTTATATATACAGAGGAAAAATTTAGACATTTCAGTATCACAGTGAACCCCAGTGTACCTGTCAGCATAGACGGCAATCAACATGTTGCCATCCTTGTTATTTTTCTCCCTTTCTTTCCCTAACTTTCCTCTACCTTGTTCCCTTTAAGGAAATCCACAGAGCATAGTATCTTACCCTTAAGTATTTAAGTGGATATCATAAAGAATTAGGACTTTAAACATTTGAACCTTAACCTTGTAACAGAGAAAAGATTTGGGGGGGGGGAAGGGAGGCAAAAATGCTTTTTGTCTCTTCAAAATCTCCTCACCCTTTTTTTGAGAACAAAACCCCACATTTCTGCCTCAAGCCAGTGGTTGGGAGGGGCAAGAAAATGTCTTTTGTTCTTTTGTGATGCAGGAAATAGCTCCCGGGACCTTGAGTGACCTCTGGGTGGAAGTCACAAGATGTTTTAGCCAGAGATGGGCGATTATTCTGGGTGGAAGTCAGAAGATTGTCTTCGCGGAAGATGGGATGAAGCTGAGCAGAGGTCTCAAGATTATTTTAGTCCAAAATGGGATTATGGGATTAATCAGAACCGTCAAAAGCTCTGTGCTTCTGTTCAGAAGAGGGAAACAGGTATTTTTTGAGACAGGAGTCTGATAGCCTCCTCATTTGTCTGCAAATTAATAAACTTCTGTTTCTTTTTCCTTGAACTGCTTATCCCCATTTTTCTGATGTGACTTTGGGGGACAAGTGCTGAACTTCAGTAACAACCATAACATCATTACACTGAACAAAATTAACACTAATTTTTTCACATCATCTAATACCCAATCTATGTTCAACTTTACCTGATGGTCTCTGAGATAGGAGACCCGGAAAAAATAAGGTCTAAGAGAATAGAGGAGACCCCAGGGAGTCTCAAGGAAATGCCAAGAATACACCTGCAGGGTCTTCCCCGTGGTGACTCAGCACTTAGGAATTTGTAGAAACTTAACTTCCTGGGAATTGGAGGCTGGTGCTTATTCTGCTTCTGTGAAAGCCTGCAATGCTGTAATAGTCAGAGACACTTCTCCAGCTTGATTCAATCAACCAATGAGAAAGGTACCCATGGGCCGGAACTTTTTGACTGGGGATAAAAAGGAGAAGGAGCCAGTCTGGGAGGGTGGCCATTTTGAATTCTTCAGTGCTTCACTCCACTGGCTGAAATAAAGCCCTTCCTCTTTTAAACATGGTGTTTGGGTGCTCTTTCTCTCCATTCCACTGATTCTTCCTGCAACAGTCTCAACACTTAACAATTGTTTTATTCAAACCACTATGCAGACAAGGTCCACACAGAGCAGTTAGTTAATATCTTCCTTTACTTTCTTAGTCTAGAACAGCCACCCCATCCCTTTTTCCTCATGCTATTTATTTGTGAAAGAAATGTAGTCATACATTCATGGAATTTTCCGCATTCTCAATTTGACTTATTATATACTCACAAATAAGCTAATTTTGGGGGGGAGGGGAGGGTAGAGACAGTGTCTCACTCTATCAACCTCTGTAGAGTACTGTGGCATCACAAAGCTCACAGCAACCTCCAACTCCTAGGCTTAGGTGATTCTGTTGCCTCAGCCTCCCGTGTAGCTGGGACTATGGGTGCCCACCACAATTCCTGTTTTTGTTTTCAGTTCTGCTGAGGCTGGGTTTGAACCCACCACCCTCAGCATATGGGGCCAGTGCCCTACTTCTTTGAGCCACAGGCACACCCCACTAATCATTTTTTCGAGCATAATATTTCTTTTGCTGCAGTCCTCACTGTCTCAGGTGCCTTCTATCATAATTTTCACCTTTCACATTCACCCTCACACCACTTTTCTACAAAATCTAAGACACAGAGGTATTTCTGTCCTATAGTTTCTCTCTCCTTTGTTGAAGCAAAGGGCCGGTGCCATACCCACTGAGCCACAGGCAACACCCAAATAAGCCAATTTTTCAAATGAGAAAATATTATATATTATCTTGTGATGATAAATTTAAATATCTTGGGAAAATTAGAGTTTTTCTAAAAAAAGTACAAGCTCCAAAATTTGTTAAGAAAGAGGTGGAAAACATGAGTAAATCCAGAAAAGATACTGGAAAAAATGCAAAGAATTATTAAAAAAAAAATGCTTCCGTATTCAGAATGTTTTATAGGTAAGTTCTTCCAAAGTTCAAGAGTAAATATTTTTTTTTTTCATTTTTAACCTCTTTAAGAGCATGAAGATAGGCTTGGCGCCTGTGGCTCAATGGGCTAAGGCACCAGCCACGTACACCTGAGCTGGCAGGTTCGAATCCAGCCCGGGCCCACCAAACAACAATGATGGCTGCAACCAAAAAATGGCCGAGCGTTGTGGTGGGCGCCTGTAGTCCCAGCTACCTGGGAGGAGGAGGCAAGAGACTTGCTTGAGCCCAGGAATTGGAGGTGCTGTGAGCTGTGATGCCACAGCACTCTATCCAGGGTGACAGCTTGAGGCTCTGTCTCAAAAAAAAAAAAAAAAAAGGAGCATGAAGATAATATTCAAATCTTCTCAATTCATTTTACAAAATTACCCAAAAATTGATTCTAAAGTTTGAGAAAACAACATAAAGATGAAAATTACATGCCAATATCTTATGAAAAATACACATCTATTATTTGGAAAAAATAATAGCAAAATTTTAAAAGAATCATATCCTACAAGCAGATAAGTTTTATGTTAACAGTTTGAAAATGGTTCAGTACTAGGAAAATTTATTAAATAATTTAACAGATCAATAGATTAAAAGAAAAATCAAGAGAATATCAAACAAGATGCTAAAAAGCCATCTAGTAGAATTGAACAATTATTCCACATTAAAAACAAATTTGGTAAACTAGGCATCAAAATACACTTCTTTCATATAGTAACAAATTTCAATCATAAATGAAAAGTCATTACTAACTAATCTCAGCTTATGATCATCACTACTATTTAACATTTTCCTGGAAGCTTGGCAATTATGAAACATAAAAAAGAAATAAACTATTTAAGCTTGAAGAAAAATAAAAGTATTATTTTTATAAATAATGCATTTGTTTCCTTTGAAAAATCCAAGAGACTCCATAAAGAACCATCCAGAACTAAAAAAAAATTGTTCAGTTTTTCCCTTTATATCATTAAGCTCAGAAAATGTAATAGAAAAAAAAAATCATCCACCATAGCAAGAAAACAAGAAAATATATAAGAACAAACATAGCAAGAAATGGTATGTGTCCAAAAATGAAGTAAATTACAAAGCTTTATGCAGGTTTTAAAAAGATAAGTAAAACACAAAGACTTAATTCATATTCTTGAATTAGAAAATGGTGTGATAAAGATGCAACTTTCTCCTGAACCTAATCTAACAGTTTTTGCATGGGACATAAACACTAGGGATCCAAGCAAATTGGGATACGGTCAAGTTTTTGTTTGATTGCTTTTGCCATCACTATTTCAAACTTTTATATTAAATATTTTTAGATAGAGCATGTGCTCCATCATTTCTAGCATTCCCTTCTGAAACCCACTGGCTTCACACACTTAGGACACATGAGTCATCTCTGATTTGATGCCATGTCTACTCCAACCCAAGAATATTTTCTACATAACAACACTGTGATGCTTCACTTCTGAAAGAATAAGCAAGAAAAACTAGCCAGTGTTGGCTACATAATTTTGAGGGCCCAGTACAATATGAAATTGTGGGACCTCTGATAGAAAGAAAAATGCTGTTAAAATGACTAAAATATAAAATTATGTCTTTTTTAGTGATGTCTCTCTCAATTAGCCAAGATGTATTAAATTTTCTATTTAATGGTGTTCTAAGTAAAGAAAAACGAGAGTTCTAAATTATTAGTATGAAATTTTTCTAGTCATCTTAATATTGTGCAATGCCAGTTTTAAAATACAAATAGAGTAGCATTTTACTCATATGTGAAATCACCCAAAGTACACAATTTGTATTTTGTGGCTTGTGCATACATGCTTTTAATTGTTACACAAGAGTGGAAATACTGTATAAAAAAATTCAGCTATTTTTATTTCACTTCTTGATACATGCACATTCCACCAACACACTCTACCCTCAGCTTACTGATGAGTAAAGAAGACTAAAAAGAAAAGGACTATGGGTTGCCTTATCTCTCTGTTTCTTCCTGTGCCATCATTTTTTAGCATAAGTGATTAGCTAATATATGGAAGTAACATGAGTAAACAAGGACATGATAGAGTTCCTTGGTTACAGGTGTTACATGTAATGTGCAAGTTCTGGTTGGAATGGAAAATGTGCTGTCTTATACCCACTTTGTACTTGCTTTGTGTCTCACTAAATTCCTACACATCACATTCCCATCAGCGTTCTGTTCTCATAGGGTATCGTGAATGTTATATACAAATGGGGAGGCAAGGAATGATGGCAACACCTGTGTGCATATTCTTTCTGCTCACACACATGTGCTTTTGTCTCTTTAGACTTCATTCACAGAGCACAATTTTAAAAACAAGTTTGTTAAGAATTTCCAGACAATGATAGTACAGCATTAATCGAAATGTGGGGGCCTTCTGAGTACAGGGCCCGGTGAGACTCCATAGGTCACACACCCATGAAGCTGGCTCTGAATCTAGCTAAACATTTTTGGAAAGGAAGCATGATGGAGGTGACTTATTCTACGTAATTTTAAATAATATTGTATAGTAAAGAAGTTGACCCTGCCCAAAAGAGGTCTAGCCTTTGCCCTTGGCTTCTGAGAAGTAGTCTGTGAAGTACCTGATAAGAGTGTCTTTGTTTAGGGGGTGAAGCTGGCTATGCCAGAAAGATCAGTCATGTGATTCAGAGTGAGGACTTTGGGTCATATGCTATCAATTGACCTAGTGACTGAGTTCAACCACATGGGCAATCAATCAATCAATCATGCCTATATAACAAGACCTCAGTAAAAACTCTAGAGTCTAGACAGTGACATTTGGATGACCTTTCCTGCCTGACAGCACTCCATGAACATTGATGCCTCAAGAGTAATGTGTCCTGACTACATGTCAAGGACAATGGAAATTCTATGTCTGGAATATTCACAGATGCTGGCCTGTGTCTCTCTCCTTTTGGCTAATTTTAATATGTACTCTTTCTGTGTAATAAATGATGACTGTGAATAAAATAGCTTTCAGAGCGTTCTAAAAATCACTCTAGAGAACTATAAAATCTGAGGGTGATTTTCAGAGTCCCTCAATTTTGCAGTGTCAGAGATGAGGGCAGTCTTAGAGACTGCACCCTCAAACTTTGCAGTTTGGCTGACTTCAGGTAAATATTATAGAGAAATATGGTGCTGGGATAAGAATAAAAAATGAACCAATAGACTAATGTAGAAAATATAGAAACAGATTCAATGTTTTAAATTTAAATAAAATTGAGAGATTTGGCGATTTAAAATTGAAAACATGTCTAATCAGTAGAAAATCTGCATAAACAGAATCAATAGGCAACACATAATACAGAAAAAGAGTTAATATGCTCAATATACATATTTTTAAAGCCTATATAAATCAACAATAAAAAAAGAACTTGAAGGAAAACTGAGGGAAAATAGGGTAAATACATATGAATAAATTCAATCTTCTAGATCTGTGGTCTCCAACCTTTTTGGCACCAGGGACTGGTTTCATGGAAGACAATTTTTCTGTGGATGGGGGAAGGGGTTGGTTTTGATATTAGTCTACAAGCAATTGATTTATTATCATCTCTGTGCAGCTAGACCTCTTTGCTAATGATAATCTGTATTTGCAGCTACTCCCCAGAGCTAGCATCACCACTTCAGCTCTACCTCAATCCTCAGGCATTAGATTCTTACATGGAGTACATATAAGCTAGACCCTTCATGTGTATAGTTACAGTAGGGGTTGTGTTCCTATAAGAATCCAATGTTACCACTGATCTGATAGGAGGCAGAGCTCAGGCAGTGATGTGAGTGATGGGAAGTGGCTTTAAATACAGGTGAAGTTTTACTTGCCCACCGCTCACCTTTCACTATTGGCCCAGTGGCCAATAGGCCATGGACTGGTACCAGTTTGCAGGCAGGGTTTGGGTACTGCATTGCTAGATAACAAAGAAATTAAAACAATTAGAAGATATTCATTTTTGCTTATGACAATTTTTTAAAGTGATAATACCCAGTTTTGACTATTTTTTAAAGTTTGATAATACCCAGTTTTGATAAGTGTTTAAGAAAGTGAAACTTTCTTACTGTGCTAATAGGAATGGATATTAGTGCAGCTCTTCTGGAGGGCAATGTAAAACAATTTCTATCAAATATGCTTATAATATTCATGTCTTTGGAACAAACAGCAATTTACTGTTAGTATACTATTATGAGTTATTTGTCTACAAGGATATTCATAATGACACACTTTATGAAACAACCAAATGTCTAATGATATAGGAATAGTTAAATAAACATGAATAGCAGATATCCATGAACAATGATGCCAATGAATAATAATGGCATATAACAGTGTTATCAGCACCACATCAGAATAGAAAGTCCTGCCCCTTGTTCTCCCACAGAAACACATATTTAATAATGATATAAATAACAAAATACCTTTATGAGAAGTCCATATTATAATCAAGAAGTTGCAGTGCTCTCTGACAAGCACAAAACCAAGACCAGTTATACTGTAACAGATAACAAAATTAATTTCCCTTTATCTGTATCAGCCCTTTGCCCGCACCAGCACAGCCCAGTGACTCCTCCTATGTGGGGAGTGAAGGGAAAGTGAGGAAAATATCCAGAGTCCTTAGCTTTTCAGCATGTTCCCCACAGGGCTGTCTGACTTCACACAAGTGCTGAAAGGATTGGTATAGCCCATCCTAAAGTACCTGGGGCAGCCTACGGGGATGGGTACCTTACTATGGTTGTCATGACTCTGAAATCCTCAGAGAAGGCACAGAACTGAGGCCTATCCTTCAGGAAAGAAGTAGTGAGCATGGTTCCATTGTCCTCAACATTTCAGTGTGCTTCCAAGGGACTGGTTTATGTTTCACCTCATGTAGAGTGCTAAAAAGCATGTTCTGTCCAGATGCCTGGGGCAGCTGTGGCAGACATAGCTCTGAGAGATTGAGAAAATGTGCAGAACTGAGGATTTTCCCACTGAAAAGAGTGGAGCATAACTCCAACTTCCCTGGCCTTTCATGATGATGACTGAGAGGACAGTTTCTATCCTGCCTTACATACTGCATCTATGGAACTGACATAGTCAAACACCAGCGGAAGAAAATCATGGGTTACCAAAAGAAAAAGACTGAATGCCTGGAGCAGCTAGGACTAAAGGTCGGGAATGTCTAGCCAGGCTAACTGATGAAGGTCTCTCCTAGTCAAAACCAGTCTTTAGGACTGGGAAAGGGAGATGTTTCTTCAAATACACAGATACCAATGCAGAGCTTCAAGGACATGAAGAATCAGGAAAACATAACACAATGGGTAGAACAAAATAAATCTCTAGTGACTGATCCTAAAGAAATGTAAATCTATGAACTACCTGGCAAAAAATTCAAGATAATTATCTTAAGGAGGGTCAGTGGATTACAAGAGAGCACAAATAGACAACTAAAAGGAATCAGAAAAATGATACCTGAACAAAATGAGAGTATCAACAAAAAGATAGACATGATAAAGAAGAATCAAACAGAATTTCTGAAGCTGGGGGATATAATAACTAATCTAAAAAATCACTAAGGGGTTCAAAAGCCCATTTGACCAAGCAGAAGAAAGAACCAGCAAACTTAAAGACATATCATTTAAAATTATTCAGTCAGAGAAGCAAAAAGAAAACAAGAATGAAAAAAGTAAAGAAAACCTTAGGGAATCATGGGACACTATAAACTGAAACAATATATGCATGAAATTCCTGAAGGAGAAGAGAGAGAGAAAGAGAAAGATTAAAAAAAAAATGGTTGAAAACTTCCCAAGTTTGGGGAGAGAAATAGACATTCAGATTCATGAAGCTTAAAAAAATCCCCAATAGGGTAAACCATAGGATGTCTACATAAAGATATATTACAATCAAATTTTCAAAAGTAAAAATACAAAACACAAACAACAAAAGAAAAGACTTAAAAGAGAAAACTTAAATGATTCATCATTGACAAGGGAGGCCTGTAAAACTGTAAAACTGTCAATGAATTTCTTCTCAGAAACCTTGCAGCTCAGAAGGAAGTGGGATAATCTATTCAAAGTTCTGACAGAGGGGGGAAACAAAAAGCCCTAACCAAAAAATATTTTCCCTGTCAAAACTGTCCTTCAAAAATACAGGAGAAATAAAGAACTTCCCAAACAAAAACTGAAGAATTTCATTACCACTAGACCTGTCTCACAAAAAAAAAAAAAAAAAATTGAAAGGAGTTCCTCAAGTTGAAATGAAAGGACCCTAAAGAACAACATGAGAACATATGAATTATAAAACTCATTGATAAAAGTAAACATATAGATAAATACAGGCAACTGTGATAATGTAATGGTGTTGTGTAAATCACTTTTAGCTCTAGTATAAAAGTTAAAAGGCAAAAGTTTTAAAAACAACTATAAATACAAAAAATTGTCAATGGATGAACAATATAAAAAGATGTGAATAACATGAGTAACATAAAGTGTGTATGTGTGGCTCGGTGCATGTGGCTCAACAGGCTAAGTTGCCAGCCACATACACCTGAGCTGGTGGGTTCGAATCCAGCCCCGGCCTGCCAAACAACAATGAGGGCTGCAACCAAAAAATGGCCGGACGTTGTGACGGACGCCTGTAGTCCCAGCTACTTGGGAGGTGGAGGCAGGAGACTAGCTTGAACCCAGGAATTGGAGGTTGCTGTGAGCTGTGATGCCACAGCACTCTATCCAGGGTGACAGCTTGAGGCTCTGTCTCAAAAGAAATAAAAAAAATAAAAAATAAAGTGTGTATGTGTATGTGGTGTGGGGAGAAGTAGAAGTGTAGAGTTTCTGTATGGAATAGAAGTCAAGTTATCAGCTTAAACATATCATAACATGTTTCATGTAAGCATGGCAACCACAAGGAAAATGACCTATAGTAGACACATAAGAAACAGAGAAAGGAATCAAAATCAATCACTTACAAAAAGTCAATAAGTCACAAAAGAAGACATCAAGAGAGGATGAGAGAAACAAAAGAGCCACAAAGCAGACAAAACAATATAAATCCTTACCTATGAATAATTAAAGTAAGTGGATTCTGTTCCTAATCAAAAGACATAGAATGGCTGAATGTATTAAAAATTTAAAAACAAGATCACTCACTTTAGAATCAAAGACACACACAGGTTGAAAGCAAAGGGATGGAAAAAATTGTTTCACACAAATGGCAACCAAAAGAAAGCAGGGGTAGTTGTACTTACATTAGACAAAATAGACTTTAAACAGAAACATTATCACAACAGGCAAAGAAAGTCATTATGTAAAGGTAAAAAGGGTAATTCATGAGGAAGATATGGTAATTATAAACACATATACACCAACAGTGGCGCACCTGATTGTATACAATGACAGACCTGAAAGAAGAAATAGTAATAGGAGGCTTTAATACCTCACTTTTGACAGTAGATAGAATATCCATACAGAAAAAAAATAAGGATACAGTGGGTTTGTATAATACTAGACCAAATGGACCTAACAGACATACACAGAACATTCCACTCAACAGCTGTAGAACACATATTCTTCTCAAGTGTACATGGAACATTCTCTAGATAGATCACATTAGGTTGCAAAACAAGTCTCAACAAATTTAAGAAGACTGAAATCATGCCAAGTATATTTTCTAACCACAATGGAATGAGACTAGAAATCAATAACAGAAGGAAAAATGGAAAATTCTCAAATACGTGAATTTCCTTGGATAACATCTATTCATCCTGCAAGACTGTACCAGGGGACACTGCCTCTGGGTTATATCTTTTCATCCTCCTGTGCCCATCTTACATGTCATAGCCCTTCCTTTCTTTGAGGGGGGCACTGGATACCCTGCACAGCCCTTGATCACAAAGCTTATTAAACTGCCCAATAATTCAGTTTAGTTAGATATAAAATATTTGAGGGCGGGAACTGAGATGATCACTTTTTGTATCTGGAGTGCCTAGCAAGTGCCAGATGCTAAGCTGAATTGAATGTTTGCTGAATAAAGGAATCATTCTCAATGCTAAATCCCACACTACTGTGTAAGAACTCCAGCTTCATTTTATTTCATTTTTCGATTCTCCTGTTATTCCACACTCAAAATTAACGTCCAAGGGGGGCTGGCAGTTCATTTAAACGTGTGAATTAGACTAGAGTAAGGAGTGCTGGCCCTTTGGTGAACTACAGTATTGCTTTAAAGGCTTTCACATTTAAGAAGTTTTGGTTTTTAAATTTATAATTATGGTAAAAAATATAAAATTTACCTTCTTAACCACTTTACATGTAGAATTTAGTAGTATTAAGTATATTCACAGTCTATTCATCTTCCTATTGGCAGCAGAAAAAAAGTATATTCACATTCTTATGCAACACATTGCTAGAACTTTTTCATTTTGTAAAACAATGTATACCCATTAAACAATTCCCCATTTTCTACCCTCTTACTAACCCCTAGCAACCACCATTCTGTTTCTGTGAAATGGACTACTTTGGATACCTCATATGTGTGGAATCACATAGCATTTGTCTTTTTTTTTTTTTGTACAGGGCCAGGTTTGAACCCAGCACCTCTGCCCTACTCCTTTGAGCCACAGGCACCACCCAGCATTTGTCTTTTAATGATTGTCTTACCTCACTTAGTATAATGTTGTCGAAGTTCATCTATAGTGTAGCATGTGACAGAATTTCCTTCTTTTTGAAGATGGAATAATATTTCATTTACATATAACACTTTTTAAATCCATTTATCTGTAGATGGACATTGGGGTTACTTCTGCCCCTTGGCTATTTTGAATAATGCTGCAAGGAACATGAGTATGCAAATGTCTTTTTGAGATCATGCTTTAAATTCTTTAGGGAAAAAAATGGATTTTTAAAAAAACTCAAATAAAATATAGCTTCTAGCCAGTTAGATTGTAAGCTGCCAATTTGCAATTTTTTTTAAATTGATTTTAATAATGGAGCCAAAAGAAAGGCAGTGACAGCCCTGACAAAGAAGAGAAAGCTGTGAACTGAGTCCAGTAGAATGGCAGTTATCTGAATGAAGAGGTCTAAGGGCAGTTTATTGCAGGCAAAATGAGCAGCGTTAAGAAGATAGCGTGGGAGAAGACAGATGACTGGAGGTATCTGGATTCGGGCTGACAGTGATAACAGTCCTGAGAGGTAGGATAGTTATATGAGTATTCTTTAAGGTAAATAGCATTGAAATTAAATGGTTTTTTTTGGGGGGGGTATCATCACTCACACTGGTGGGCTAAAGGAGTCTTGAGGGGAGTGAAGGTACTAAGCCCGGCTTCAAACAGAGACCAGCAGACGCAAAAGACAGCTGCGAGCCAATGTGGATGAAATTGTCAAGTGAAGGAGTTGGCGGGGGCTGAGCCAACGCTCCCCATCTGGCAATGGGGAGAAAGGTTAATATGGTCCCCGAGAGGAAGTTCTCTGAGAGGAACATTCCTGGGTGAAGCAGAGCTCTGGCACCTTGAGTCTCACCCAATCTTGTCCTGCAGAGAAGCCAGGTCTCCACTTAGGGCGGAGAGACGCCACTCTGCCTTGCCGGTGTGTGGAGGAACAGAGGTGAGGAGGGGTCAGGTGTCTGTTGTGGGGGTGTTGTGTGCTAAGTGGCGTGATGGAGCATCTCGCGGCACCCCTCAGGGGCAAGGTGGACTTCCCATACAAAATTTGATTTGGATGTCGAGGCTCACGATGCCACACGCGCACCAAGATGATGGAAGGTTTATTACACGTGGAATGAGGCTTTCTTCGGAGGACCGGGGAGGCTCCCTCCCAAGCAGGTCTGAAAATGCCCTGAGAGCGCAGCCAGGGCACTTGGGCTTTAGGAGCGTTGGCGGGGTGGGGCTGGGGAGAGGGTTCCCTCACGCTGGCCAAGCGTTGTGCACGTTGGACTTCCTATGCCTGCCAAAGGAAGAAGCAGCCAGGCATTTTTATCTGCTTGCTCAGCTGTGGGCGCAAAGGGAAGGGGGCGTGGCGGGGCTGGAGAACTGTCAGGCGTCAAACGGCAGCAATGCAGTCAGACTCTTCAGCACAGAGAGCCAGAGAGCCCCGGCCAGCCTAAACCTCCAGAGAACCAAAAGCACAGGGCTGTCCAGCCGACACCCACTTAATTCCTGAGGAAGTCAGTAACCCGGGACTTCAGGGGCCAAGATTCTACAGCCCGTGTGATATCCTGGAATTTTTGTAACTTTCCATGTTTTTCATTGTTATTATTTCCTGTTTCCTGTTAGGGTTATCAGAAAAATTCACCTAACAAAAAGGGCCAATAATCTTGTCATCTGGGGTTGTGTGCTGGATACAGGAGTGGTACTCAGCACTCCTTTCCAGCAGAGGCTGGAGACCTGGGGGCTACATTCCCCTGACCTTCTGGATCAATTTATTACATGTATACACTTTGCTTTATGTGGAGAAAGCAGAAGTGAAACAGAGTTCACCTTCATTCTGTATTTGACTGTTTTCTGCTGGTAAATGAAACCTTGGATCATGTCTGAGGTGGTCAGGTTTTTCTGAAGTGGTGTTCTAGTGTCCAGACAGTAGCTTCGTCGTGGGTGTGGAGAGACAGTTGGGGTGTGGCTGCAGTAGCTGCCTGCTAGTATGATTGTGAACTCAGGGGTTCCAGTGTCAGCCCACTGACTGTTAACCATCCTGATTGTCGCAGAATGAGTAGATAGCCTGGACAGTCAATTCTGCATTGTTCTGGAATTCATTCACCCTAAAGCCTACTTCTCCATCCATTCTAGTTAACTTGTAAACATCCAATTCCCTTTATTAAATTCCTCTGTGCTTAATACAAGGATGCTGGTTCCTATTTCCTTCCTTGGATCTCCTGCAAATCAGAGGTGGAAAAGGGAAAAGGCTTTGGGACTCCTAGAAATCCTCTCTGAATCTTCTGACCTTGGGGATAGAAAGGAAGAGGGTCTTCAATGAGTTTCTTGAAACAGTACATGAAGGCGTTTGATGTTTTATTTATTGTTTTGTATATTGATGGTTTTGATTCTAAATTTTTACAAGCTTATTCTTTTAAGTAGCAGTTACATTCTTAATGCAATCATAGTACACTTAGAAAATCCCCTTTTCTCCTTCACAGACAAAAAGTAATTTGAGTGTGGTCTTTATTCAAGCTTATATCCATGGTCCTGAACTTCGTAGAAAAAAATGAAATTCACTTTGGATAAACATCTGACAATTTTTAAGATTTTTGAAGTTATACTGATGTCGTAATGCTGTTTCATACATTGCAGGGGAAGAAATTCCTTCTTTAAGTTCAACAAATATCTCTTCAGGGATATAACAATTTGTCATTTCCTGATCTTCCGCCACCACTTCCTCTTCTCTAACTCAGTCACCCACTCTCTTGACACACCTTGGAACTTGTCATCATCTGGAACTATTCTACCTCTGCAGTCTTTCCTGCTAACATACTATTATCTGATTATAAATTTCTTCTTAGCATACAGTTTGGCTTCTATTAATATTTCAGTGACGAAGTTGAGGTTTCCAATCAGGAGTTGCTACAACTTCTTGACTTCAACCAATGCCCTTACTTATATTCACAATCTGTCTCACTTCTTTTACTCAATTTAAGAAGTTCAAACTTAAAATCTTTATTGAGACATAATTCATACACTATACAATCTATCTATTTAAAGTGTGTCATTCAGTGGTTTTTAGTATATTCACAGAATTGTATAACCATCATCACAATTGATTTTAGAACATTTTCATCACCAGAAAGACAAAACCCTCAGCCATCACTCCTTAGCCCCTCATTGCCCTCAGTCCTAGGAAAGCTTTCTTTCTCTGTAGGTTTGCCTATTCTGGGCATGTCATATAATGTAATCAAATAATGTGTGACCTTTTGTGACTGGTTTCTTTCACTTAACATGTTTTCAAGCTTCATCTACATTGTGGCATGTATCAATTCTCCTTTGCTTTTTATGGCTGAAAAATATTCCAACATATGAATTGTCCACATTTTATTATCTATTCAACAGTCGATGGACATTTGGATTGTATTCACCTTTTGTCTATTATGAATAGTACTACTACTAATATTCACATACAAGGTTTTCTGTGGATGGAGGTTTTCCTTTCTCTTGGGTGTATACCCATGAGTGGAATTACTAAGTTATATAGTAACTCTATGTTTAATTGTATGAAAAAGTGCTAGACTGTTTTCCAAAAGGCTATGCTATTTTACATTTCCATTAGTACTGTACGAGAATTCCACTTTCTTCACATCCTTCCCAATACTTGCTATCATCCTTCTCATTACAGACAACAAAATGGGTATGAAATGGCATTTCATTGTGGTTTTGACTTGCATTTCACTGGTGGATAATGATGTTGACCATCTTTTCATGTGTATATTGGTCATTTGTATATTTTCTTTGGAAAAATGTCTATTCAATCCTTTGCTTTTTTTTTTCTTTTTTGTAGAGACAGAGTCTCATTTTATCACCCTCGGTAGAGTGCCCTGGTGTCACACTGCTCACAGCAACCTCCAACTCCAGGGCCCAGGTGATTCTCTTGCCTCAGCCTCCTCAGTAGCTGGGACTACAGGTGCCTGACACAACGCTACAATGCCCGGCTATTTTTCTGTTTTGCAGTTCGGCCGAGGCCAGATTTGAACCCACCACCTTCAGTATATGGGGCTGGCGCCCTACTTGATGAGCCACAGGCACCACCCCAGATCCTTTGCTTTTTTAAAAATTGGATTATTCATCTTTTTATTGCGGAGTTGTAAGAGTTCTTTATATATGCTGCATACAAGTCCTTTATCAGATATAGGATTTGCAAAATTTTTCTCCCATTCTTCAAATTGTCTTTTAAATTTCTTGACTGCATTTTGAAACACAATTTTTAAAAAGTTTTATGAATCCAATTTATCTACCTTTTTTGTTATTTGTACTTTTGGTGTTATTTCTAAGAAACCATTGACTAATATAAAGTTATGAAGACAACCTTGTCTGGTTCCAGTTTTAAGAAGAAAAGCTTTTAGTTTTACTCCATTCACTAAAATATTAGCTGTGGGGTTATCATAGATAGCTTCGATCAGTTTAAGAAATGTATAGGTTGTCCTCTGTCACCATTGCTATTCAACATGGTGCTGGAAGTTCTAGCCAATATAATTAGACAAGAAAATAAAGGGCATCCAGAGGGGTGCAGAGGAGGTCAAACTCTCCCTTTCTGCTCATGATATGATCTTATACTTAGAGAACCCCAAAGACTCAGCTACAAGACTCTTGGAAGTCATCAAAAAATATAGTAATGTCTCAGGATATAAAATCAATATCCACAAGTCAGTTGCCTTTGTACATGCCAACAACAGTCAAGATGAGAGGTGAATTAAGGACACAACTCCCTTTCCCATAGCCCCAAAGAAAATGAAATACTTAGGAATATACCTAACAAAAGAAGTGAAAGCCCTCTTTAAAGAAAATTATGAAAAGAAAGGAAATAGCTGAGGACTTTGACAAATGGAAGAACATACCGTGATCATGGCTGGGAAGAATCAACATTGTTAAAATGTCTATACTTCCCAGAGCAATTTACCGATTCAACACCATCCCTATTAAAATACCAACATCCTACTTTCAAGACCTCAAAAAAATGATTCTGCACTTTGTATAGAACCAGAAAAAAACCCATATAGCTAAGGCAGTTCTTAGTAATAAAAACAAAGCCAGGGATATCACCATACCAGATTTTAGGCTGTATTACAAGGCCATAGTGGTCAAGACAACATGGTACTGGCACAAAAATAGAAACATAGATACTTGGAATTGTATAGAAAACCTGGAAATGAAACCAACAACTTACAGTTATCTAATCTTCGATAAACCAAATAAGATCATTCACTGGAGTAAAGACTCCCTATTTAATAAATGGTGTTGGGAGAATTGGATATCCATATGTAAAAGATTGAAACTGGATGTGCACCTTTCTCTACTCACAGAAATTGATTCAAGATGGATAAAGGACTTAAATTTAAGGCATGAGATGATAAAAATCCTCAAAAAAAGAATTGGAAAAACACTGAAAGATATTGGCCTGGGGAAAGACTTTATGAGGAAGACTGACATGGCAATAGCAACAACTGCAACAATAAACAAATGGGATTTTAAAAAAAACAAAAATCAAAAAAAAATGGGATTTAATTAAACTGAAAAGCTTCTGTACAGCCAAGGAGACAACAACCAAAGCAAATAGACAACCTACACAATAGGAAAGGATATTTGCACATTTTGAATCTGACAAAAGTTTAATTACCAGGATCTATACAGAACTTCAATTAATCTGCAGGAAAAAAACCAACAATCCCATACATCAATGGGGAAGAGAGATGAATAGAATTGTCTCTGAAGATGACAGATGAATGGCCAGTAAACACTTGAAAAAATGCTCGTCATCCCTAAGTATTAGAGAAATGCAAATTAAAACCACCCTGAGATACCATCTAACTCTAGTGAGAATGGCCTATATCACAAAATCTCAAAATTGCAGATGCTGGTGCAGATATGGGGAGAAAGGAACACGTCTATGCAGCTGGTGGGATTGCAAACTAATACAGCCTTTTTGGAAGGAAGAATGGACAAAGCTCAAAGATCTCAACCTAGACCTCCCATTTGATCCTGCAATCCCATTACTGGACATCTATCCAGAAGAAAAAAAAAACTTTTATTATAAAGACACTTGTACTAGGCTGTTTATTGCAGACCAATTTACAATTGCTAAAATATGGAAACAGCCTAAATGTCCTTCAACCCAGGAAGGGATTGGTAAGCCATGGTATATGTATACCATGAAATATTACTCAGCCATCAAAAACAATGGAGACTTTGCAGCATTTGTACTAACTTGGATAGAGGTGGAACACATTATTCTTAGGGAAACATCACAGGAATGGAGAAGCATGAATCCTATGTATTCAACTTGATTTGAGGACAATTAGTGACAATTAATGACACAGTGGGGCATGGGGGAAGGAGAGCAGAGAGAGAAGGAAGAGGGGGAGGGAAAGAAAACAACAAAAAAGGAAAGAAAATAGCGACTAATTCTTACATAAATTGGATTCAATTTTGACCAAAGTACATTACTTAAACAATTTTTAATTCAACTTGTTAATATGTTGTTTAGGATATTGCATCCTCACTTATAAGTGAAACATGTTTGTAATTTCCCTTTATAACAATATATTTTCTCCAATTTCAATATCAGGTGTATCCAGATCAAGTAGAATGATTTTGAAATATTTCTTCTTTTTCTATTGTCTATAAGATTTGGCATGACCTGTTTTTTGAAACTCCCCTTTACTTTTATTTATATAATATTAGTTGTCTATTTTTTGAGACTTTGGATAAAAAATAAGTTAACTGTTGACATACTGAGCCTCAGTGTCGAAGCACTCTATAATGTCTTATTTGACAATGTGAACATTACTTTCTTGGCCTTATTATTACTAATATTGCTTAATATTTCGATGCAGTAATCATCTGTTTCTTTTCTGAATATATTTATCTTCGTTCATTCTTTATGTGGTTTTTGTTTCTAGTCCTTATCTTGAACATTGTTGTTGTTATTAAATTTTAAGCCTTTTAAATTCTGTGACGGGAGAGGGCAAGATGAGAGAGCAAGATGGCGGACGAGTAACAGCTTCCTTGTGGCTGGGCACGGTGAGACTGGGGAGAGAGGACTTCAGGCATCTCTGCCAGGCAGGATCTGCCCAGAAACTTCCCTTTGGGGACACCGGGAGACAGTGTGAGGCTTCTGGACACCCTGAGGAAGG